>CAEFZX010023319.1:0-13218 GCA_903066825.1 Alfaro cultratus | reverse complement strand
AGTCTTTTTTATTATGTATAGTTTGCTCTTATTTATTTAGTAAATATTAATTAACCCTGATCACACTTTTTTGAGTGTAGACAGCTTGTTATGAGCGCTGAACAACACGATGAGGGACAGCAGCTGATGGGGAAACACCAATCGATGTAACACCGCCTGCCTCCCACTGCACTCTTCTGTTTTGATGTGGGAAGCGATCCAGATTCACCTCAATGTTTGTTCTTTTCAATAGTGACACAGTGTGGCATTATCTAAAATTGCACCAATCAAACACAACATGATACACTCAGGTGAAGTGAGCCTTCCTGTGTTTACTATGTGCTGAATGGACCAAAACACATGGCGACCTCCATGAGTCAAACATATAATAGGATATAATTACCCTACCCTAACCCTTACCCTACATTTTGAGCTTTGGCATGTCACAAACAGCATTTTTTTTAGTTTATAGGAAAATTACAACAGTTAGGTCAACATGTTCAAGTAAAAGAAATTAGACTTCCTGATTTAACGCCTTGAAATTGGGTCTCTGTCTTTTTAAAAACTCCTGCTCTTTCTGAAACTCCAGCTCCAGGACGTCATGCCAACATGGCTCCTCTATTAACCCTTTAACAGTGTTTTAACCAGCATTGCTCTGAGAAGTAGCAACAGTGCCCTATGATGTCCTCAGCAGTTCCACCAGCTGTTTGCTAACTGCTGCTGGCTAGTCTGAAGGAGCTGGAGGGGGGAGAAGCTGCGTCTCGAAGGCGGGGCTAGGTTCACCCAGGTATTTTAGCAGTTGAGAGGTTGTGGAGATTAAAGGATTTCTCAAACATGAAAGAATCAGAGCAACACTGCAGGTTTGTTTCTGATGAGGGAAAAACATGATGAAAAGGTGATACCGGCCCTTTAATACGATGTGCTTGATTTCAGGTCCACCAGATCAAAAATTCATGAACAGGTTAGATTAAAACTCCAGGTGAGGCTCAGAGTTGGTTCTGGGTTGGTCCTGACATCCTCACAGTTTGATACTGAGGATAAAAAGTCTCCGGCAGTCTGGCTGCTGAGCCGCTGCAGTAAACAACATCTTACCCTGGCTGTTGGTGTGAGTTTCTAGGCATTTAAAGATGAAGTAAACATCACATTCATAAAGTTATAAAACCTTAAAGTTTTCCTCCACACTAAGCAGCTTCTACTCAGAAGTTTTGGACCAGAAACGACGAGAGAGTCGACCCAATCACAGAACCCTGCGTATCTACAGATATATAATGTTCCAGAAAGCCGGAAGCCCCGCCCACCAGAGCCTCATCCCGTTTCCTCTGTGGTTTGCATCAGCTGTACAGCTTTGCAGGTTCAGGTTCTTCTTCTGTCGTCAAACAAAAGTTCTGTCTGCGCTCCAGAACCCTCTGCTCTAGATCTAGAGCTGAAAATAGGTCAAAAGGTTCTCTGCTGCAGCACTCAGACTGCAGCAGCATTGCAGCAGGTAAGATCTGATCTTCATCTCCTCCAGGACCAGGGGTCCAAACTGTGGCCCGAGGGCCGTTTGTCTTTCCCCGACTGCAGGTCAGGGGACACACAAACGGCAACCAGTGTTTCCCACGGCGTTCCCGTTTCTGTTGCTGAGAACAGACATAAATCATTTTGTAGGCAGTTAAAGTCCGGAACCAGGACAGCTTTGATTCATCAGAACATCGTCTCAGAATCTTCCAGAAACTCTCATGAATGGTGATTCATTGCTGAGCTGCTGCAAGAAAAACCCTTCAGAATAAATCGTTTTGCGTTTTTGCTCTTCTGGCCAGGCTGAGTAACGTTTTGGCGCCCCCTGCAGGAGGTTTGGAGGTCAGGCGACTCCAGCAGGAAAACATGGAGCCGGCTTTTGGAATTCCAGCACATGGATGGACTGAAAGCAAGGATTGGGTTCTGCTCCTCTGGTCTGACTCGACTCTGCCGGGTCGGTACTGCAGGCATTCGTTCTTGAACCGCTTTAAGAATCATCTCAGTTGACTGACGCGATCCTTCTGGCACCAGAACTGGATTGGACCAAAATGTTCTGAGTTTGCAAGATAACGAATCAGTGGTCTTTCTGTTTGTCAGTAGAACCCAAACCAGCTGGGAACCCGTTCAGCAAAGATTGAACATCCGACTGTTCAGTCTGGACCCTGATTGGTCTGGGTCCAGGTTGGTTTGGGTCCAGGTCGGTTCTGGTTGAGTCTGGTGGGTTTGGATCGTTGGATTTAGAAAGGTGTCATGATGGTGAAACTAAAATGAATTTCCATCAACCTGTTTGATGGTTTTTAACCTCGCAGCTCTATGCTGCTCATTTTGCCGCCATTCATTGACTATTATTGCTGTGACGCTCCGCTGTGATTGGCTGGTTTTCATCTGGAGGACGATCCAACATGAAATTAGGAAGTTAAGGACAGACAGAGCAGAGCCTGCTGCTGGCAGAGCTCTGTCCTCTTCCTGTTCGTCTGTCCTCCACTTTCATGCTTCAGACTCTGAAGATCCTGAAGATCCTCTGCTCACGTTTCATCATGCTAGCTAGCAGCTCTCCGAAGGCCTCAGTCACTCCTCTCCCAACCATGGAAAATTCAAGCAAATCCATTACTTCCAGAAATTCTAACATTTTTCAGAAAATTATGTAATTCTACTTCCATCCTCAAGATTCTTCGTGAATACTGGATTAACTTTATTGATCCCAGAACCAGGAAGATATTGGTCAGCAGCAGGACACAAAACAGATAATAAACTCAACATAAGTAAGAATGAAATAAAGACTGAAATGTAATTTCCTTCTGTAAATCTGATTTTAGCCTGACTGATGAGCCAGTAATAGCTAGAGTTGTTTCCAGGGTGATGCCAGTGGCTGGACCTCATCTGTTCCTCTGATCATGTTGAGCCTCAATCTGCCAGGGGTATGAATAATTTTGGCCTTGGTGGAGATTCATTCATCAGTGGTTAGCATCAGTTTCTGGGCAAGTCGGTTGTATGGTTGGATGGATGGATGGATGGATGGATGGATGGATGGATCAACTTGGGGTCAAGGTTGGGGTTAGTCATGTAGGTTCAGGGTTGGTCATTTTTTCCTAACTTCTGCCCTGACGTTTCATCTTGTTGTTCCAGTCAGGAAGGAGTTCAAACGTCGGACTGGAGCTGAACATCTGGAGCTGAACATCTGGAAGTAATTCCAGACTGTGAAATGATCCCAAATTAGATGTACAAAGTGACTGGAGCACCTGTCACCGTCATCCAACCAGAGGTACAGCTTCACCCATACTAGCCCCGCCCCAGTTACACGTGACACTCTAGACTTCATCCAGTCTCTTAGCTTCGCTCCTCTCCTTATAGTTCAGCTCCACCTCTACTTTACCTTCCTTTAACTCATTATATTAGATTTCTAAGTTCCTGAACTTTACCGCCTGCGACAACTTCCTGCCTTCATTCGACGTCCAAGTGCCCCCTGATGTTACCATGGTGATGCTGGAGCTGACGTGCTATGTGGCTTTTTACCCTGTGATTGGCTGGTTTTTCGGCTCTGCAGACTGTGAGGTTTGGAGTCAGGTGGTCAGGCTGACAGGTGAGTCGGAGTCTCAGCGCAGACCAACTCACCGCAGGTCTGAGCCAGCAGATGTGACCTTGCAGCTGTTCTAGATCCTGACTGATGTCAGATCTGAAGACCTGAAGATGTTTCAGCACCTCCTGACCCTTCAACCCGACCCCGTCGCCGTCAGTCGTCTGGAGGACGCAGGAGCCATGAGAACCGTGGATCTGATGATCCAGCAGTACCGTCTTGAGATGGCCAAGGAGGTTGCCGAGGAGACGCAGAGGAGCATGAACCAGAAACTGACCCAACCCCAACGGGGTTGAACGGGGTCTGATATCTGATATCTGATCAGTAATCTGTTTTATCATTAATGTGTGATTTTTATTCCATTTTCAGTTGTGTGAAGCCTGAATCCTTAATGTGGTGTGAAAACAATATATTAGGATGTTTGAAGTGGTCAGTGAATGCCTCACAGCTGTTCTGAACATCAGGAGGTCAGAGGTCACACCCAGCTGGTCTCTCCTGTTCAAACCCTCAGAATTGAGATGAAACCATTTTACCACCTGTGTTAACCCACAATCCTGCTTTTAGACTCTGTGGCTCTCGCTGCTTTATTATTTACAGACCCTGATTCCTGTGAAACTGACTGACTCAGAGCTGAATACAGGAAGAGTAAAATGCTTCAGTGGATGGTAGCGTAGCGCTACTGATGGGTGTTGGACTGTAAAGTTGCGCTGTAGCTTTAATAAACTCTCAGGCCTGATTGGCTGAGTGTCTGAGTCCTTCCTGCTAAGTCAGTTAGCTTTCCAATAGCGTTGAATTCACTCCATGAGAGACCAGTATGTTCAGCTAATGATTCCAGATTGGTGCCTCAGTTAAATTTAAAGAAACTAAGTCATTAATAATTTTATTAATGACTTAGTCATTAATAAAATTTATGACTTAATTTAATAATTAATAATTATTAATTAATAATTATTATCAATAATTAATAATTATTGATCCTAATTATTAATAATCACACAAGCCAAACATTGGTGCAAAGCCTGTTTCCTAACAATAGTTTGTTCTGCAGGTTATTTGACTGATTGTTCCCTAAATGTTTGTTTCATGTTTTTATCTTTGTTCTTTTTTTCCCAGACTAGAAAACTTAACGTCTCAGTAAAACCTGCAACCTTCTCCTGATGTTTGGGAACTTCTGCCAGGTAACCAGGTTAAGTCAGCCAGGTAGGCCAATCAGTGGAAGATAAACGCCACCAGAATCAAATGTAGATTTTATTGAAACTAAAAGGTAGAACAATAAAAATCTGACCTGCAGTAACAAACGTTTGCATATCTAAACATTTACCAACCAAATCTAAAAAGAACTTCAGGCCTGATGCTTCGACTCTTTCAGTTCATTCTGCCTGAAATGGTTGGTTCTCATTTACACAAAGGTTCCTACAGCAACAGCTTCACACCAGGTCTGAACAAAGTGGAAATATTCATAAAGTCCTAAATTCAACGCAATGGGAATGTCAACAGCTGCTGTGGACCACCAGAGGGCGCCACTGAGCAACGTCAGGATGGACGCTGCGTTCACGTTTGTTCTGGTTTCAAAAATAAAATCTTTTGTCTCTCAGTCCAGACTTCTGTCCACAGGAAGTCACGCGAAGGCATCACCTCCGCTGATTGGACAGCCTGCTGCGGAGGGGCGGGACTTTGGACAGCACCCTGTGAGGGGGGGCTGTCATGGTCGTCACGCTCTTCCTGTTTGGAGAAAGGCTTGTTGCCATGGTGATGGCAGATAAGGTGGGGGACGGGATCCCTGTAGAAGTCACCGAAACTGGAGGTGGGCTGGTGGTTGCCATAGAAACAGGCTTGGCTAGTGAGGTCTGGATCTCGGCCCGGCGAGCCAACGCAGCCGTCAGCTTCTCCCGCATCTTATCGATCTGCTGCTGCAGCGCCGCCAGTTCTGTAGGAAGGGGCGGGGCTACCACCGGAAGGGGCGGGTCCATAACAGGGACGGGCGGGGTTGCGTCAGGAAGGGGTTGGGTCATTACTGGAATGGGAGGGGTCACAACCGGAAGGGGCGGGGCATTGGTCCTCACAGAGGAAGAGGAGGGCAGTGAGAGCGCCAGACTGGCCAGTGAAGCTGCTGGTCCCCCATTCTCACACAGCCGGCTGCTTGGCCCCGCCCTTGATGTCATAGGCTCCGCCCTGTCACCCCTAGCCCCGCCCCCCTTCGCCTCTGAGACCGCCAGGCGCGCCAGCAGGCGCCGCGTGTTCAAGGTCTCCAGACTGAAGTGAACTCGCTTGAAGTGTTGAGCATCTGCAGCAGCTGGAATTTCCTTCCTGGACTCGTTGTTCCACCTGGCAGCGGCAGCGGGTACTGAGGGCCCCGGGGGCCCCTGCTCTGCGTGGGTCTTCTCCAGGTTACAGCTGAACAGAAACAGGCAGATTTTATTCTCTTCATTTACTGATTTATAACATTTTCTGCTCAGTTCAGATTAAAACTGACACAAAAACATGAAGATAAAGTAAAAAATAAAACTAAATACAAACTAAAAATAAACTAAATATAAACTTCAACCAAATGAGAAAGTCAAAGATAAAGTCAGTTATTAGTACAAAAGGACAAAATATTAATATCAGTTCCATAAATAAGTGTTTTTTTCCTAAGCAGGCTAAAAAATATGCAGAGAATTTTTTAAATATTTAAAAATGTTTATTATGGTTTTATTCTGGGTCCCATCAGAGCCAGAACCTTTTCTCCCTCTCAGCTCGCTGACTCTTCACGTCGTCGTACGTCAGATTCAGCGCTCGGTGGATCTTCTGCGGGAAAGAAATCAGGAACTCAGTTCTCCGTTCAGGAACATGAAGTTCTTCTCTGAGGTGACATCATGACTCACCTGGGACGTGTGCAGCCAGTACTTCAGGTTCTGCCGGCGGCGGATATGCGGCAGGACGAGTCGGTAAAACCCGTGTTCACCTGCGAGGGTCAGCAGAGCTCCGCCCACTCCGACGCACAGCAACACGAAGAGTCCAGAGAAGTGACTGATGCCCATCTGCAGAGTCTGACAAGACAGCAGTTCCCCAGTCAGCCTGCAGGGGGCGGCGTCAAGTCGGTAACCCATAACCCTCACCAAGCAGTAGGACACTGAACGCACCACACAGGAGGGTCAACAGACATGTTGATCCCTACACTGGTAAGCAAAAATTTGTTTATTTGGATCCCTATTAGCTGTCTCCATGACAACGGCTACTCTTCCAGATAGATAGATAGATAGATAGATAGATAGATAGATAGATAGATAGATAGATAGATAGATAGATAGATAGATAGATTGATTGACCCTCAGGGAAATTGTAGCTCAGTCTCCGTCACAGCAGCAATACATCAAATACTTAAAATTTTTTTAAATTTATTTTAACATTAACATTTAGCCCAATTCCATAGTCCCTCTATAGAAATAAATAAATCCACATTATAAATAAACTTTTACTACTAAAGCAGTTGGAACCATAAACAGACATGTCATCCAGACGCTGGGTTCTGCTGGGTTCTGCTGGGTTCTGCTGGGTTCTGCTGGGTTCTGCTGGGTTCTGCTGGGTTCTGCTGGGTTCTGCTCAGACTGACCTCGGTCACGGCGAACACTCGGTTCCCACAGGGAACCACCTTGTACCACTTGTCGTGCAGCAGGTCCATGTAGCCGTCGGACTTGTACCTGCTGATGAACTCGGACAGGTTGGAGCTCAGCGGAGAGTTCTGGGGGAGTCCGATGCCGTAACCTGTCAGAGACAGACGGAAACGTTTGTTTCCATGGTTATTTTGAGACTTTCAATGAGCTGATTCTAGAACATGAATTGAACGAACAGATTCTTCAGTTCGTTTTATTGGTTCATTTGAGGTTGTAAATGAATGTGAAGACAGCAACTTGGCAAAGATAAAATTCCATAAAGTAAATGAGAAACAAAACTTGGTGGACATGAGTTCTGGGCCCCGTATGGACAGCTCCCGTCCTCTAGTGTCCTGTGCCTCTGCTTCAACACGAGTCCAAAAGTCTGTCCATCAGCAGGAGAACCTGCCTGGACACTGAGGAGGACTTTCAGTCATTTGATTGAGGCATTATGGACAAGGGACACGCCCAGAAGACGCAGGATCGTCTACCACAGAGACAGGACCAGGAAACTGAGACACTGACCTTCGATGGCGAAGGGTTTCCCAACCGTTGCCAGTTTACAGTCAGCATCAATGGAAACTTCGTAGTCCAGCAGGGCCTTGTCCATGATGAAGGCATCGAGCTGAGGAGGATCTGTCCTTCAGGACAGAGGGACATGGTTAGTCCAGGTTACCATGGAGCCTGATCATTAGAAGAAGACAGAGGAGGTTCCATCTCATGTGCAACAGAGATGCACATGAGCTCTGTCAGAACCAGAGTGAAACTTTCTGTTGGACTCTGCACTCTTACTTTAGGGTGGCGACTCCTTCAGGTGTTGTCGGTTCGTTGAAGCGCCGCATGTACTCGTGCATTTCTGGGAAGCTCTTCTTCATGTAATCTTCAGCGCTGCTCTCTCTCACCGTCCCAAAGCGGAAGCCCTGCGATGGATGGTGCAGCTGGACACACCAACGAAGAAGAAATGAAAAGAAATCTGCTGTTTAAAGTCTGCTGACTTTGAATCAACCTTTGGGAATTTTGAGTTACACAACGGACCAGGGGGAGGAAAAACATTAAGAAACAACCAGAACCAGAAGAGAGAACCTGTACATCCACAGGGAGAACATGCAGACGGACCGAAGCGCTGATTCTAACCCAAGACCTTCTTCCTGCTAGGCAACATGTGCTAGCTTCAAAGCAGTTAGCTGGACTTTCCCTCTTGTTTCCTGAAGATAGTTCACTTTTTGGATGAGAGGCTCAAATAACTTTTTCTCTTCTCTAGTCCAGTTGCTTTCTAAGGTACTTGACCTCTTGAGATTGTGAGGTCATGGATGAATGAGAATCTACAACCTCACCCAGAAACTTTTATTCCTAAACCATCAGATCTAGAAACTTAGATGTTTCTAGATCTGTCATCCAGACAGATTCCAGCTATTCCAGTTGATCCAAGTTATCAATCAATGCATCAAATTCAGTTAATGATTTAAATGAGTTTAAAAGCTTTCTGTCAGCGGAGAACTGAGTCGTTGACCTGCAGTATTCACTCCTAATGGACCAGAAGGGGGCGACAGCAGACAATCACTAGCATTGTGTCGTTGACTGCAGCAATCCTGCAGGTTAGATGTTCTCAGGTTGCCCCCCTTCTAGGTCATTTAATTACAATACTGTTTCATTCATAACTTCCCTTAGAGGAAGGAGCCTGGTGTCTACAGGATCTTTCTCCCATTCTACTGCTAGAACCAACAGCCTGGTACCGAATGGTTCTGTTAGGAACATCAGCTCTCAAAGTAGTTAACTGTTTAACTGTGAAGTTCCTGATAGTAAAGAGTTACAATAGTCAAGACCTAAAGTAACAAATGCATGGATCATCATGTTTCTAATTTTGACATTATTCCTAAGGAATTCCGTGTTCCCATCATGAGTCACTGCCTCTCTAAGAGTCAATGTGAACCAGTTTCTGTTGCCTCTCTCAGGCCTGTTTCTACCGAAGTCTGATGAAGACAGAAATTGTCCAAATGTTGATCGGAGTCCCTTTCAAAGGCTGAAAACCAAGCACTATGGCGCAGACCTCAACCTGTCTGGGAAGGTTTGAGGAGACAGAAAAGCTTCAGCCTCTGTACATTAAAAGATAAAAGCTCATCTCACACAGATGGACGTCCAATTAAAGCCCTTTGAGCTCCCAGCAGCGCCGGCTGCACAAACACCCAACAGTGTGTTTCATGCTTCAGTCAGCTGCTGAATTAAAAAGTAATTAGAGCAGAGCAGGTGATCCACAGAGCAAACTCAATCTGCTGTTGTTCCACTGAACAGATCTGAATATCTGATTGAAATGATCAGAGTGGTAATCAGCCTAGTCCAGTCTCTTCTGCTGGTTCTGATTCTGCCCTGCACCTTTCCTCTGGTCCAGACTCACTGTAGCATGAAGCTGCCCTCTCACCTTGGCATCGTGGATTCCAGAGACCTCCTCAAAGGTCTTCTCCCCCACCATGACGGCTGCCAGGTTGGCGGTGTAGCTGGACAGCACCAGTAGGCAGAAGATGGCCCACAGGTTCATCAGGAAGCGGCCGGTCCAGCACTTTGGCGTCTTGGACGACACCGTTCGCCCAAACAGGATGGCGTAGCACAGATTCAGAGCCGAGGAGTAGGAGAACACCCTGACCCTGTTGCGACCGTGAGGCGTCATCCCAAACGGACTCTTCCACTCGTACAGGGTGAGGAAGAGCGCGGTGATGTGGAGCGCCAGGAAGATGCCCACCCACATGGACCAGTGCAGGGGCCACATGAAGGCTCCGATAGGGGCCGCCGTGTCCTTGCTCCGCACCAGGATGCCCAGGCTTGTGGAGAAGAAGGGCGAAGTGAAGTCGATGACACGGCTGCGGGCTGAGTTGATGCTAAAGGAGGTAACGGCCATGTCGGCCAGGCCTCTCAGCAAGTCGCCCACCAGCCCCGTCCAGTGGCCCCCCTTCCACGCTCCGTACTTCCCGTCTCCGACGATGTAGAGGTCAAACTGGAAGCCCAGGTCCTCAGCCAGCTTCTCCAGCAGGTCAATGCAGTAACCATAGCAACACTTCCGGTACTCCAGAGGCAGCGAGCTGCCGTTCCCGGCCGCCACCTCCCAGAAGTAGCGCTCCAGAGTCTCTGAGCTGTTGGTGCCGGCGTCCAGGCAGAACTGGCCGGCGGGGCAGCTGCTGTCATCGTCCACGTCCCGCGTGAACACAAAGGGATGCTCCACCAGGGTCACCACCCGGACCCGCGTCCCCGCCACGGGCGTCCCGGGCCTCCAGCGACCCCCACTCCGTCCACCCGACCCCTCGGCCCGGCGCCGGGGTTTGGGCCCCTGCCACACCTCCTGGTCCTCCACCTGTAGCTGGCCGTCCTCCCAGCTGCCCACAGTCACCCAGGCCGGCTGGCCCAGCGCGTCCCGCCGCAGGCTCCAGATGTGGAACCGCTTTGAGGTCAGAACCAGAGAGCGGTTCTGGTCAACGCCAACCAGACCCGTTAGTCCAGAGAAGGAGGTGTTGGCCAGGAACCTGCAGGAGGAGAAAAACACCTGAGGAACCCTACAAACTCAGATCAGCAACAAGGAAAGACCCAGCCATCACCGCTTCCTTTAAAAACCAGATTAAAGCAGTTTGTTAGCATATCAGGATATGTTATTAATTATATTATTAATGCTGCTGAACGCCTCGGGATAACACACTCTGCAGAACCCTCTGAACTCTACTTCCTGACATTTTGTTGGCATTAACAGAGTCATTAAGGATATGAGGCCCTCCAGAGTGAAGCGTGTAAAAATATCTCTGGCTGCAGAAACAATAATCTGTTTACATGCTCATGAGCTTCAATTGTTTCACACAACTTCTGACAGAACTTTAAAGACAAACTGATTCTTCCTGCTGATCCAGTTATCAATCACAGCATCAAGCTCCGATCATTATTCACATTAATCACTCCTCCTGACCAGCAGGGGGCAACAGTGGTAAGGAAAAATTCCACTTTAGCAGGAAGGAACCTCCAGCAGAACCAGAACCAGAACCGGGCTCAGTACCAACAGAGCAAACGGGAAGTAAACCAAGTCTTAACTTCTGTTTTCAAACTTTATATGAACAAAACATTTGAATCAGTCCACCGCTCTGTGCTAGGAAACCAAGTCAGATTTTAACAGCTGAATCTGATTTTTTCTTTAAAACTTTGTGCTGCAGCCAACCTTGCATCCGTATTTCAGTAGTTGCCATGGCGAATCGGAATCAGGCTCCGTTGATGATCTCATATGTTAATAAAAACAGGCCAAGAAAGCAATGCTTTGCAAAATATCAATTTAAAAGAGAATAGAAATAAAGCAGCTTTGATGCGCCTCATCAAGATTTCACTTTAAAATTTCTGTTGGACACTTACAGAAAACGACACCAAAAAAGATAAAGAAGAAATAAGCATTTTCTGTTAGCTTCTAAAGCTAAAAGTCCATCCGATGCTAAGCAAACGGCGTTAGCCTAACAGTAATCAGTGGAGCACCAACAGAGCATCTCAGTGTGTTTTTCATTTGGTTAACGAAGCCTGACATTAAAGGGATCCACAACTAGTTATAAAGATAGACATTATTTGGGAAATATTTATTTTAGATGTAAAAAAAAACAATACAGTAATAATACTGTCGGTTATTCAGTTTTTATAAATTTTAATAAAATATTGTCACAGGAATGTCGCCATGTTGTTACACTCCAATGCATTCTGGGTAAATGACGTGTAATGGTCCAACTGCCTGGCTCCCCCAGCCAAACAGTGATGAGTTATAAACCCTTTTTAATTTGAACCGAAGCGTTGAAACCGATCAGAACCAAAAATAACAAGAGGTGATGATGAGGAAGAGGAAGAGTTGGCCCTAGCAGCTGCTGCTGCCTTCAGGTTCATAATGAAACAATTAGACTCACCTCTGGTCACTGTGTGGTCCGCTAAGAACTATAGGTCTGAGTCCGGTTCGGCAACAGCTGCTACTGATGGTGGTTTCACATTCAGTACCGGTGAGCTAGCTCCGTTAGCATTTCCAGCAGTAATAGCTCAGTTAGCATCAGTAGTAATAGCTCAGTTAGCATTTCCACCAGTAATAGCTCAGTTAGCATCAGTAGTAATAGCTCCGTTAGCATTTCCAGCAGTAATAGCTCAATTAGCATTTCCAGCAGTAATAGCTGAGTTAGCATTTCCAGTAGTAATAGCTGTTAGCATTTCCAGCAGTAAAAGCTCAGTTAGCATTTCCAGCAGTAATAGCTGCTAGCATTTCCAGCAGTAAAAGCTCCGTTAGCATTTCCAGCAGTAAAAGCTCAGTTAGCATTTCCAGCAGTAATGTTCATCCAGTTTTAGACTGGGATTAACGCGACTCCAGCAGCAGGAATCGTTGAGCGCCGTTAGGCTTCACCCACAACCACATACCCTGTTTCAAGCCTTAGTGTAATGATTAAAAAAAAATTATAATAATAACAATATTGAGAAAAATAAAAAACATAAACATAGTAATAGTAACATTTCCAGCAGTAATAGTTACGTTAGCATTTCCAGCAGTAATAGCTATGTTAGCATATCCAGCAGTAATAGCTCAGTTAGCATTTCCAGTAGTAATAGCTGTTAGCATTTCCAGCAGTAATAGCTCCGTTAGCATTTCCAACAGTAATAGCTCAGTTAGCATTTCCAGCAGTACTAGCTCAGTTAGCATTTCCAGCAGTACTAGCTCAGTTAGCATTTCCAGTAGTAATAGCTGTTAGCATTTCCAGCAGTAATATCTCAGTTAGCTTTTCCAGTAGTAATAGCTCCGTTAGCATTTCCAGCAGTAATAGCTCAGTTAGCATTTCCAGTACTAATAGCTGTTAGCATTTCCAGTAGTAATAGCTCTGCTAGCATTTCCAGTAGTAATAGGTGTTAGCATTTCCAGCAGTAATAGCTCAGTTAGCATTTCCAGTAGTAATTGCTCAATTAGCATTTTCAGTAGTTATCATTTCCAGTAGTAATAGCTCAGTTATCATTTCCAGTAGTAATAGCTCAATTAGCATTTCCAGTAGTAATAGCTCA
>CAEFZX010023314.1:0-73453 GCA_903066825.1 Alfaro cultratus | reverse complement strand
GTTAGCTGGTTGACGGTTAGCTGGTTGACTGTTAGCTGGTTGACTGTTAGCTGGTTGACGGTTAGCTGGTTGACGGTTAGCTGGTTGACGGTTAGCTGGTTGACGGTTAGCTGGTTGACGGTTAGCTGGTTGACTGTTAGCTGGTTGACTGTTAGCTGGTTGACGGTTAGCTGGTTGACGGTTAGCTTGTGAACGGCGCGTCCTCTGGAGCATTCAGACTCTGAGGTTTCTGGGTGTAAAACTGCCTGACTTGTCATCACCACCAACCCACAATCCACACGGCCCCGCCTGAGTCGAAAACACACACACACACACACACACACGTTTCTGATAGGCAGCTCTGGCTTCACGTGACGTCAGATAGCGATCGATGCTTTGCACAACACCGGGTTATATTTAGAACAACAGAACACCTTCGTTCTGAAACCTTTGTCTGGACCAACTAGATCCAGTTGCTTGTGAGGCGATGAAACCCCAAAGTGACAGGCACACCTTAAATCATTCAAGACAAACGGCTCCATCTCTCAGCCTCACACACGCAGATTTAGTGGTAATCCGACTCTGAGCAGCCAGGCTGGGCGGCCTGCAAACCCGATCTGCATCATCTCCCGTTGATGCTTTACAAACTCAAAAAAGAGGGAAAAAAAGTGAGGAATGAAAATTCATGAGCTGCAACAGACACAAATCATAACAACCACACTCTAAAACGACCACGAGTCGCGTCGCTTCTTCACTTCCAGCTTCAGCCATTCATGCAGCAGGGCTGCATCCGATCTGCATGGGGCCCGGGGCAGAAACAGACCCTGGATCCACCTCCAGCTAAACCCAACAACCGCTGCGCTGTCCCTTTAAACGCTTGGATGCAAAACCTATCAATTATGCTAAAGGCACAGGGAAAAGTTGCATCTTTTGCAAAAGCCGAACGTATCAGTTATGATGCAAAATCTCAGAACATAAACTCAAAAGCACAGCATGCAGATGTAACCCTGCAGAGCATCACAGGAAAAAAATTCTGAGTTTATCCTAAAAATAATTTAAATTGATTTTAGCAAAACTAAAAAAAAGTGTATCAGAAATCATACATTAGAATTTTGTCCTCACTTTCCCTCCATACGTTTTACATTTATTTTACATAAATCAAGACGTGTAGCAACAGGTGCAGATCAGTTTGCTTATTCTTGGGGCCGGCACAACAAACTGCCATGGAAATAGTAAACTGTAAAAAAAAAAAAAAGAAAGAAAAAAAAAGGCTTTTTGGAGTTATTTTCCTTCCATACATTTTGCATTTTAACAGAAAATGTGTCAACATAAATCAGAAAAAATACAATTCTTGTATCAAAATGATTAATTTTTAACTCTAAATGGTTGAAATGAGGCTGAATGGTTACAGGTGCAGCAGTTTGCATATTCCTCAGGCCGGCACAACAAATAGTCAGAAAAGAGCCAACTGTAAAACAGAAAATTAAAAAAGGCTTTTTGAGGCTGTTTTCCTTCCATACATTTTGCAATGTGATAAAAGAAACTGCATACAATTAATTTAGCAAAGTAAAAGTGGAATAAAGTTTAATGTTTGAATCAAAAATGATTCATTTTTAACTGTAAACATTTTAGATTTGAACTAGCTGGTTACAGGTGCAGAGCGGTTTGCACATTCCTCGGGCCGGCTTACCTCCGGTCGCGGCGGCGGCGGCGGACTTGTAGCCCTTCTCGTTGGTGCAGACGCCGCGGCCGTGCAGCAGGGCGTGCAGCGGCTTCTCCTCTCCGCTGCGCGGCAGGCAGCGCAGCCCCTTGGTGCAGGTGCCCGTGTAGACGCCGCACGCCTGACCCTCGGCCAGCGCGCAGGTCAGGCAGCAGCCGCAGCCCGGCTCCTTCACCAGCTGGCAGCCGACGGGCACCGGCGGGCACATGGACAGCGCCTTGTCATCGCACGGCTCGCAGGGCACGTAGGAGGCCGAGCAGCGGGAAGAGAGTCCCAGGATGATGGTGAGCAGGACGCAGCAGCTCAGGAACATCTTCAGTCCGCCCCGGTCTGACGGACAGCCCGACTCAGCGCAGATAATCCGATTGATTCTCACAGTTTATCCAGGAGTGCAGCTCTCCAGTAAACCCGTCATGAACAGCAGGAGTTCTCTCTGGGCTTCAGGAGTTTTTCTCTCTGGGAGTAAAAAACCAAACCAGCGGCAGCAGCGGCGGTCCTGCGCAGCCTGTCCTCCCTGTTGGACTCCTGCAGACCTTCTCCAGCAGCAGCAGCAGTTTTCCTCAGCAGACTGATCAGCTGCAGACCTGCAGAGCCTTTTTAAAACAGCCTGAGCGCCAACCCGGGACCATGAATAGGGCGAGTAGCAGCAGAGGGAGGCGCACTTGTTCCCGGCCTGGCCGGGGGCCAGCAGGAGGAGGAGGATCCCAGTTTCACCCCGAGCCACAGAGCGACGGCTCAACTGATGCGCAAAACCTGCGGATCCCGCAAACAAAACCACTTCTGCACCGAACCACGCGCAGCTTCTGACGTTTGCGCGCAAAAAGTGAAAGAGAAATTAGGGTGGAGATGTTTTCTGTTTGACCGAAAATCCCCGCAGTTTGTCTCCTGTCAGCGCAAATGAAAGGAAAAGCGCAGGGAACAGTTTGGGAAACCCCCCACTGTTTGCATTTCTTCTCGGTTTGTGCGCAAATCCTGTCTGAACTCCGCAGCACCTGTTGCGTCCAGAGGGAAGCAGGTTCTGCTGCGCTGCTTTAGCCGCAAAGGAGCGCAGAGTGCGCACAGGGCTGCGCTGTTCTGCTGCAAACCGCCGTTCTGACCGCATTTTCTCCGCTTTTAATGCAAAACTCCGGAGAAATCCGCAACTTTTCCCGCTGAATTCTGAAGCTGGACGCCTGAGGCGGAGCTCGCCGCTAGAGGGCGCTGTTCGCAGCGCTTCCATCCGCCCGGCGTTCCTCAGAAATGACCGTTTATCACATTACCAAACCCAAACTCCGACTTGAAGCTGGAATCCACGCTCTGCTGAGAGAACAGAAAAAAACTCAGCTTTTCCGTGGAGTAAGAGAGAGAGAGAGAGAGAGAGAGAGAGAGAGAGAGAGAGAGAGAGAGAGAGAGAGAGAGAGAGAGAGAGAGAGAGAGCTGATTTAGTTTGACTGGTTTTGTTGCAGAGCCGAGCTGAACGTCCAGGCTGCAGCGCTGATGGAATCACATCTCTGCGGGTTCTGCTCCCGCTTCCTCCGGCTCTTGTTTTGGAGGGAACGTTGGGAACGTTTTAGTCAAAAACGAGTCCTGCAGCTTCGACCCAAACAACAACAAATAAAAGCATTTTCCAGAAACTGAGGGGCGTGACAGGATCCTGGGAGACATAAATCTGGTGATAATGAAGAGATTAATTAGGACAATAAAGCAGCAGGGTTTTAATGATGCGTCTCTGCAGGGGAAATTTCCTCCAGCTAAAGGATGAACATCGCGCTCTTTTTCTGACCACTGAAGGAACTCGATGTTCCAGCTCTTTTCTTCCCTTTGCTCGCCATTCTTTACTCGATGCAAATCCTAATTCCCCCCGGATCTATTCATGCATCAATCCATCTGTTCCTCCCTCGGAGCGGCACCACCTTCCTCCTCCTCCTCCTCCTCCTGCTCCTCCTGCTCCTCCTCCTCCTGTTCCTTCTCCTCCTCTTCCTCCTCCTGCTCCTCCCGCTCTTCCTCCTCCTGCTCCTCCCGCTCTTCCTCCTCCTGCTCCTCCTCCTCCTGCTCCTCCTCCTCTTCATCCTCCTCCTCCCGCTCTTCCTCCTCCTCCTGCTCCTCCTGCTCCTCCTCCTCCTGCTCCTCCTCCTCCTGCTCTTCCTCCTCCTCCTCCTGTTCCTTCTCCTCCTCTTCCTCCTCCTGCTCCTCCTCCTCTTTCTCCTCCTCCTCCTCTTTCTCCTCCTCCTCCTGTTCCTTCTCCTCCTCTTCCTCCTCCTGCTCCTCCTTCTCTTTCTCCTCCTCCTCTTCCTCCTCCAGCTCCTCTTCCTCCTCCTCTTCCTCCTCCTGCTCCTCCTCTTCATCCTCCTCCTCCTCCTGCTCTTCCTCCTCCTCCTGCTCCTCCTGCTCCTCCTCTTCCTCCTCCTGCTCTTCCTCCTCCTCCTCCTCCTCCTCCTGCTCCTCCTCTTCATCCTCCTCCTGCTCTTCCTCCTCCTCCTCCTCCTGACCTAAAGAAGCTCCATTGGGTTTGAAAAGTGCAAATTCATGTCTGAACATCTGAAAGTCTGAAATTCTCCTCTGGGTTTTGGACTCGCATCACCAAAAGCATCAGAGGCAGAAAAAGTCCAAATAAGTAAATAAGTAACTCAATCAATAAATAAATGTATTAAAGCGAAACTAGAGAAGACGAAGAGGACGACTGGAAAAAATCTGAGGTTAAAGTTGATTTGGAAAAAAAAGTTCAAATTCTGAGAGTATTTCAAAATTTTGAGACTAAAGTCAAAGGAAAACAGAATTTTGAGATGAAATTCTGAGATTCCAGTCATGGTTGATTCTTTTTTATTTTATTTTATTTGTTTTCAGTTGCCTTTATCTTCTTCTGTACCAAAAGTAAAAACTTGTTTCTAAAAATACTCAAAATATTGAAAGTAAAAATGTTTGTTGTTTGAAGCTCCAGTTTGGATCCTGAGTTATTTTGTTTTATTTTTGATCAGTTTTATTTCCATTCAGTTCTTACTGGTGATTTTTTTGTTCCTCTGGTTTAGGAGTCAATTTGTGAGGCAATTTTGAAATTAATAAAAAAAAAAATCTTTAAAAAACATTTTAAGCTCCAAAAGAAAAAAAATTGCCAGAGAAAAAACACAAACATTCCTGAGCCTGAAGAGTTAAAAAATGTTTTAACTCAAGTTCAGAAAACTTTTTTCTATAAAATATGTGAAATTGATCTCAAAATTTTTCTCAGAAAAGTTTGACTTTTGGAGCTCAGAAATGTCATTTTTATAGAAAATTTCTTAGATTAGTTTCACAGTTTCTGGGTTTTCTTTCCAAATTTACTCCTTTTTTGTTTTTCACATATTTTATAGGAAATTGTTGAGTTATTCTGAGCTTGTGAATCGAAAATATTCAACTTTTGGAGCTTCAAAACTAAAAATCTCTGAGGTTTATTCGTTCAAATTTACTCTTTTCTGTTTAACGGCTCTAATGTGCCTCATAAACATCTGAGTGGAGAGACAAATAAAAAGCAGGTGTCAGGATTTGTTTCAATCAAGTAATTTTCTTTTTCCATAACTCAAGTTAAAATGAACGAACCTGGCTGCCGTTTAAGTAATTACAACACAGATTTATGAAGCTGCGCTCCCTAAAATGGCTCAAGTTAAAGTTACTCAATCAGTTAATTTAATAAAAACGAACCTGTTTGGAGGCAGCGAGTTGAGAGGCTCAGTAATAATGTTTTACAGTGCAGGGCTGGCAGTCACCTCCATCAGTTTGACCCCATCGGTGACCCCTGACCGCGCCGTGCCAGCCGTCCTGCCAGTGAAACGCTGCGCTCTGATTGGCCGGTCCTGGTCTTCAAACGCGCTGCAGCCGAGCCGAGCTTGGACCGAAATAAAAAAGCCACAGATCCATTTCTGAACTTTTAATTCCAAGCTTTTAGAACAGCTTGTTCCTGAGAGAGCCGTTTTATTTTCTGGAACATCGCAGCAGGTTGGACTCATGTTATGAAGTGACATGATTACATGATGACATGATTAATGAAATTTCACGACTTGGTGGACCGTTGGATTCTGCAAGCTATGTTTAAAATACATAACAGTAAATTACCAGCACATTTGCAAAAGAGATTTATTAAAAGAGACTGCATTTATAATTTGAGAAGAGATTAAAAAAAGAACTGAACAAATGGAAACCATAAGAGATCCATTTGTTTCTCCAGTTGATCTTTATTCATTCAGACTTTACATGTGACAGATTTAACCTCCGATTTATTCTGATAGTTCCTGCCTTGACCTTTGACCCCAAACCTTCAGCTTCCCTCCTGGATGAGCCGCTGAAGGAGCCGTGGAAGCTCCCTGCGCTGCGCCTGCTCTGGTTCTGCCGGAGTTTTCTTCCTGTTAAAGGAGAGTTTTCCTTTCCGCTGTCGCCACATGCAGCCAGCCGTGTTTCCATCACCTCAGAAAACATCAGTGGAAAAAATACTTCACATAACTTCCTCAGGTTCACAGAAAAGGTTTTTCCATTTACTGGAGGTGGAATTCGGGTTTTCCGAAAAACAGTTAACGAGTTAAAGTTGTTAGTGAAAACTAGCCTTTTCTATTTCTTCATGTGTGTAATTATAACTCAGTTCTGCAGTAATAAAGTCTAAATCATTCAGACTTCTGGAGGAGAAGTCGACCAGTCCAGAATAATAATCTGAACTGGATTTTCATCCTTCACATGTATTTAAATCTAATCTATCAAGCATGGCGGTGGCTGCATCATGCTGTGGGGCTTCCATTGGCTGTCCCATTGAGACGTCTGGATTCGTTAACCCAGTACGTTGGATGTTTGGATCCCAGTTGGGCGTTCCAGCTGGAAAATGATCCAAACTGGTTCTGGAACGGATCAAACCGGCTAACTGAAGATTTGACGTCAACCTCCAGAAAACACCAGAAGAGCCTCAGATCCCAGCGGGAAATGGACGCCGTCGGGATGCTAATGAACACTGGAGGCAGAATCAGAGACCAAACGTCAAACTTTCTGTTTTCCAGGATGAGTTGTGACCTTTTAGTCGTTTTTACTCTGCTTGTTGAACATTAAACTCCAAGCTTGCTGTCTGCATGCTGTCAGATCTCCTCAGACGTGTTTGAGTTCAGGTCACTCCTGGTGCCGCCGGCGTTCACCTGATTTTATGGTGTTTATCTGCCTTTCATCTGGAAAATAGAGAGCAGAGAAGCGGCTTGTAAGCTTTCCACTTCATCAGGTCGTCACGTTCTGCGGCGCTCCCCAACCCAAAAGCCGTTTCCGTGAGCAGACAGCGCGGCTCCGACAACAAACCCTCCACTCTGCTGCTCATTCATCTGCTCTGTGTCGCTTCAGCTGCAGGTCCGACCGGCTGTAATTCAGCCCACATGCAGAACCATCATGGACGCTTTGGGTTCGCATGCAGACGGGAGACGTCACAGTTTCATCACATCATTCCCACGAGTTTGAACCGGAAATGATCCGCGCCATCTTGGTAGGAAAACAGCACAAAGCGTAGCTGACTCACGGCTTCCAGAGCAACAGAAACAAAGCATATGGACACACTTGACCAATGAGCAAGAGAAATATATATAAACAAAATGGCTGCTGTCGGGGTCGACCCGAGTGAGACGGAGAATGGAAACATGTCAGACAATAATGTTAGTGAATATGAAGAGTGTTTATTCACCTGAATAACGAGGTTCTGGTGACTGGCAGAGTGAATACATGTAGTAACAAACATGTTGGCTACGTTAGCTAAGCTAACACAGAGGTGGCTAGAGATCTCACAGATTGTAATGGAGTAATTGTAATGTGAACGAGGCGAGAGCTAGTTCTAAGCTTGTGGCTTGTTTATTGTTGTCATAGCAACTCCATAAAACTGCCTACCAAGATGGCCGTCAGTTACAAACTCCACGGAAGTGTGACGTCACACGAGAACTGTGTGTTTAACTTCTGGGTTCTTTACTTGGCGATCAGGTCCAGTTCAGTTAATCCTCCCAAACAGCATTCAGATCCAACGACATCAAACCCAGTTATAGGAGAACATGTTGAAATTTAAAAATCAATAATTTGTCCATATTCACCGGGTCGGGAAGTCGCCGGTCAACAGGAAGACAGAGGCTGAAACAGAAGGCTAAACCAATGCCACCAAAATCCACTTTTTTTAAACAAAATGACTTTTTCATGGCGGTTTGAACAAATTAATTCTGATCTTTTCATCCAAACAAACTTTGATTTGAGCCACTTCCATATGTGGAATTAAACTGGTTTCATATCCAATAGTTTCCGAAGTGCTTACAGTCTGAATCAGTCATGTTGCATTTTGTGTGACTTTTCACTGATTCCTCTCTAAACGTTCTTGACTCTGACTGCCTGAAACTCCTGGAGGGAGCAGAACGACCCGAACAGGAAAGATATGACCAAACATAAAAATATCCAGGCTCATCAGGAGAGACTAAAGTAACTGTTCTCCACTCAGACACCAACCGCACAACAAAAAGCTCAGCTGTCATGTTCAGTGACGGTTCTTTAGAATAACAGGTTCTTGCTGTTTTAGGTGAATGGAAACTTCTGGGTGATGAACGTTGAACTGGTCTGGTCCCAGTAAGATGCTTTAGAGATCCCAGGCGTAAAACTGAAGACGTGTTCAGCAACGTGTTGCGTTCGCTGCCCATCTCGGACACCTCGGCTCCTTGGATTGCTCTTTGCTTTCGGAAATTATTCAGGAACATCTACAGACTAAAAACAGCCGTCTGGCTGCTGGTCAGAGGTTTTCCACGCCGGCTTATCGCCCTGCGGCGCTCAGATAAGCCTTCGCTCCGACTCGTGTTACAGCCTCATGCAGGTCTCCTCCCGGGGAACTTCACCCCGACCGGAAAACCCGTCCACTCGGGCGCACGTCCCACCCGCTGTTGACAGCAACGCCATGGCAACGCTGTCAACTGCCACCAAGATGCCATCCAAGTCACGGCCAGCTGGAGGGTTTGAACTTCCAGTAAACCGATTTGAGGCGTTTTTTATCTTGAAGTGTTTGGCTTTTCGGCCCACATACACAGAAAACCCAGAGTTTCCCTCCGTCGTTCAGGCAACGCGTTGCTGATCCGATCGCCGGTTCTGTTAATCCTGTTGCTGTTTGACCCGTTTGTTCTCTACGCCTCATTGAAATCTGAGCTGCAAACATCCATACTGGATGTGAAGAATCGTTTTTACAGTGATCAGATATAAAACTCCAGATAAGTTCGGGTTTGTTTCTTGTGAAATCGTTGATTTGATGTTCTTCACTCAGAGAGGAAGAAATGAAACGAGACTGAACCTGTTGCAGGTTTAGATAACAGAGTCAGCAGCATGTTGACAAACCAGATGCTTCACACTTTCATCTCACTGTGTGATGATAGAAAAGAAAAACCTTCTCCTGTTTCTGAATTGTTTGGATTATCAAAATTATTTCCACCTGCTAATTCAGAATCAGCTTCATTTGAGAAAACAAACCATTTTAAATAAAAATAGAGATTTTCTTGTGAATATACAAAGTTTTTACAGAAGAGGAAGACATGTTTGAATTAGGACAATAATTCATGGTACCGGCCTGAATACTGAGCATCAACCTGAACTCTAAACAGTTCATGTCCAGCATGTGTGGGATCTGCAGAGATGTTAGTTGCCGTTTTCCTGACCTTTGACATGTACAAGTCAAATCTTGTAGATGTAATGAATGTTATGACTCATGTCTCACATCGGCGACATACAAGTCGTATAAAGCGCAGCATGACTGTTCCGACTGCAGACACTTTAAAAAGTACCAGGTAAAATTGACCTGAAGTGGAACAGATCAGGGTTTCTGGAGGTGAGCAGATATTAGGCTGTTCAGATTGCCATGAAAAAAACAGTTGTAGCTTTAATTAGCGACAGACTTTGGTGAATATCAGTGTATAGATGAAACCAGACTCCATGTTTTTGTAAGATCGCTCCCTGAAACGGCAGTGAAAACAGAAGTGACCCGAGAACAGAACCCTGTGGTTCACCCAACGGCAAAGAAAGGATTTTAACCCAGACTTTGCTCTGGTTGAGAGAGCAGCGATCAGATCCAACTGGAAAAGCAGTTTCCACAGTCTGCTGCTCACGCGACAAAAACATAACAGGAGGAGGCGACTGATATCACGGCAGTCTGAACCATGCGGTTCTGATCCAGAAAATCCGATTAGTTTCACGCAGATACATGGAACTAAATCATGTCCGATAGTTTTCAAACTGTCACGTCGCACTTTATCCAACTCTTACATCATTGACATGAGATTTGCGCCACAATTCTGCACCAGAAGAAGCCAGACGGTAAATCTGGCTGAAGCTAATGGAAGGCGTTGCTGTTAGCTTCCTTCGTCTGGTGACCATCCTGTTGCTTCTCTACAACTTCAAAATCCACAAGAGGAGGCGGCCATCTTTACTGACCTAAACGGAGCGCTGCTGGGGTTCTGCGTCGTTCTGCGTCGTTCTGCGTCGTTCTGCGTCGTTCTGCGTCGTTCTGCGTCGTTCTGCGTCGTTCTGCTTCTGCGCATGCGGTAAACACAGAAATCTGACTGCTTCGCATTTAACCAGCAGGATGAACGACGGCGCGGAAAAAAATGGATTTCAGAAAAAAATCTTAATTGAACATCAAAACCTGCTGAGAGAAAGAAGCTAAAATGTAATTCATAACATCTACAAGATCTTACTCGTACAGGTCAAAGGTCAGGGAAAGGGCAACTAACATTTCTGCAGATCCCACATATGCTGGACATGAGCTGTTCAAACATGTCTTCCCTTTTTTTGCAGAAGCTCTGTATACAGACATATTTACAAGAAAACTTCTTTTTTTATTTCTAAAATGCAGATTTTTGTTTGGTTGCTGAAACTTGGCAGATGAAAATCATTTTAATCAGACGTATAAATCACTGAAGACTCACCTGGTCGTGATGACGGGATGTGACTGAACCTACCTGTCCAACAAAAGCAGCGTTTTCAGGAATATGGATGCTATTCATTATGAAACGTAAACTCTGTGATTTCTTGAGTTTTGTGTGATTTCTTGACACAAAACTCAAGAAATCACAGAGTTTACGTTGAGCCGTTTGATTGCCATCTGGCTGTGTACGTGAAGGCGACCGACCCGGTCCAAACTGACTAATCCTAAAAGCAAATATTTGAAATTTGCTTGGAGAGATCCTTCAAACACGTCCAAACAATGTTCATCCGGCGCTCGCATCTTAAAACAAACATCTGCATTAACATTCCTCCGCAGGCGGAACGTCAGTCACATAAATAGATGCAAACAAGCGGAAATGTCATTAACAAAATGTTGCATCCAAGTTCTGTTGAAGTAAAGAGCCGAGCAACAGGCTGGTGATTCGGTTAGAGTGGAAATCAGCTTCATTTCAAACAGAAACGACTCGGTAATCACCCAGAGTTCTGCCTCTGGTTCAGGCCTTTAATCTGGATCATCATCACATCGAAGCTGTTTGACTCCAACACTCTTTATTTTACACAAGGGTCTCCAAAGTGAGGCTCGGGGGCCATTTCTGGACCTCAGGATGATTTTCTTTGGCTTGCTAAAATACAGTTTGGGCTTTTCTTAAGCATTCAAATTAAAATCTTCACAATTATTCTGCTTATGAAATGAAGCGATTTATATCAAAGATAATTTTTTTGAGCTTCAAAGGTCAAATTAAGACTAATCACAATTAGTTTTTTCCTTAACATTTTTTACTTTTGGGGCTCAGAAATATCCATGTTTTTGTAGAAAATTTTACGATTAATCTCAAACTTTCAGAGGTTTTTGGTACGAATCTGTGACGCACAACAAAAACTGTCTGTCTGGATGGAGCTTCAGTCTCACAGCTGCTGACATTTTGCCACATTAAAATCTCTCAACACCAAAGATGCTTTTTATTACTGCAGAAAAATTGAGAGGAATCTGAGATTTTTCCGTAAATGACGTGAGTAGCTTGTATGCAGCAACAAAGGGCGATTTCTCTGTTTTTAAAAACCTAAAACCTTCAAACCGATCAGACCCAAACCAGATTATTCTGCACAGTTTGAGGTTAAAACCCCCCGGTTCTGTTTGGTAAAACTAAACTCTGCCTCAGATGAAGACAAGCATGAAAACCAGAATATATCGACTGTGGGCTGATTTCTTCAGCATTAATTACAGGTTCCTCTCTTCGTCGCTCTCCGTCTCGGAGGTCGAACAGAGACGTTTTCCTCCGGGCTCGGCGCCGCTTCCTCGGTTTGACCTGAGCGCCGTCCCGGCCGCTGGGTGAGGGTTTGAACAGAAAACCTTTCCTCTGGATGTGAGCAGCTGTCTGGTTTGGGTGATTAAAGAGTTGGGTTTGAATCCTGATTTGGTCGGAGCGCCGCTGCAGCGGAGAAGCACAAACTGGACACGGAGGCTTTGGCAGAGGATATAATTACACAGTGAATTATTCAGCGGCTCCAAACCCAAACATGAAGGCTTTCATTTTCTAAACCAGCTTACAAGAGAGCCGGAGCCCAGAGCGAGGCGCTTCCTGGGACCGCGCACCTGGAAGTGGGTCTGATGCAGATACAGCGTTTTATTTCAACCTGAAGCAGCAGTAAGTGGGGGAGGGGAGCAGGACACTGGGGATCTGGCAGATGATGGGGCCCGTCTCTCAGCCAGCGTTCTGGACCAGGACGGTTTACTTTAGA
The DNA here is from genome assembly GCA_903066825.1 of Alfaro cultratus. NCBI lineage: Eukaryota > Metazoa > Chordata > Actinopteri > Cyprinodontiformes > Poeciliidae > Alfaro > Alfaro cultratus. Next base: position 61,092 of record CAEFZX010023314.1, on the reverse strand, counting down.
AACCTTGACCAAGTGCGTCGGGTCGTTGATGACTTTGGATGAACGCAGCTGCGGCTCGAGCAAATGGAGCGGAAAAGCCTGTGGTGGAAATGAGACGGGAGGCCGGAGCCGGTTTGACTTCTGGAGGGTTTCACTGAAATCAGCCAGACAAAAAGTTACAGAAACAACACAGATCTTCTAATTAATGAGAAGAATCAGAGAGGAAGGCCTCCAAACATCTCAGATCACCAGGAAGAGGTTCCTCCAGCCGGGGATGTGCGGAGTAGATATGAGGAGTCACCATCTTCTGCTCATTAGCAGTTCATTTATTCTGGCCGAGGTTTTAATCCAGTTCAAAGCTACTTTACTAATCCAACAGGGAAATTAAACTCATATTCCAGATTCTTCAAAAAGATGATACTTTAGACAGGAACTCCTGCAGCAGTCTGTTATACAGCATGTCTGAAGAAGCTTCTGACTGAAGACGCAGCAGCAGCAGTCTGTTATACAGCATGTCTGAAGAAGCTTCTGACTGAAGAAGCTTCTGACTGAAGACGCAGCAGCAGCAGTCTGTCATACAGCATGTCTGAAGAAGCTTCTGACTGAAGACGCAGCAGCAGTCTGTTATACAGCATGTCTGAAGAAGCTTCTGACTGAAGACGCAGCAACAGTCTCATCCATCTGTAATTATCCTGATTTTATGAAGAATCCTTCTTTAAACCATCATCTATAGAGAGTCCACTAGAACCAGAACCAACTGGACCTGGACCTGGACCAGAATGAGGACCAGAACCAGAACTAAAACCAGGACCAGAACCAGAACCAGAACTAAACCAAAACGAGGACCAGAACAAAAACCAAAACCAAAACTAAAACTAAAACCAGGACCAGAACCAGAACAGAACCAGAGCTGATCCAGAACCAGAACAGAACCAGAACAGAACCAGAGCTGATCCAGAACCAGAACAGAACCAGAACAGAACCAGAATAGAACCAGAACCAGAACAGAACCAGAGCTGATCCAGAACCAGAACAGAACCAGAACCAGAACAGAACCAGAACAGAACCAGAACCAGAACCAGAACAGAACCAGAACCAGAACAGAACCAGAACCAGAACAGAACCATGCTCCTTTATCAGGTTGCTGATTCTTTTTAACTCTCTGGTTCTAAACTTTGAGTTTCCAGCAAAACATTTAGCTGAACTAAATAAATCATTTGAAGTTAAACATTTAAGTTTCTTGCTAAATATCCACATTGATGGTTAATTTGCAATATATTTAGCATCAATCTGGATATTTAGTTAGCAAGGTAAATAATTAGTTCCAAATTAAATATATAATTGTAAACTAAATATTTAGCTTCCCACCTGCTGTTCAGCGCTAGCTAGCTTAGCTACTTTGTTGCTATTTTTAGATCCAGGGGTCTCAAACTCCAGTCCTCGAGGGCCGCAGTCCTGCAACTTTTAGATGTGCCTCTGCTGCACCACCTGAATAGAATAATTAGCTCATTAGCAGGACTCTGGAGATCTGATCTACACAAGGAGGAGGTAATTAAGCCATTTCATACCTGTGGCACATCTAAAAACTGCAGGACTGCGGCCCTCGAGGACTGGAGTTTGAGACCCCTAAACTCAACACCTGATGAGGTTTTTTGTGGATTTGGAGACATTTCTATATAAACATAGAAACTAGAGGTGGGACTTGGTTGCACTTTTAAACAAGTTACTTGTAGGGTCTGTAATCACTTAATCAAAATCAGTCACATTTTAACCTAAAACTATATATTGACATAAGTAACATTTTCAGTTCAAAAACCATTTTTCTTTTTGCTGCTAAATTATTGAATAAACATAAATATTCTCTCGACGGATGTTTCTGGTTTTTAATCTGTTCTTCGCCCATCAGATTGGAGCAAAGTGTTTCAGGAAACCCTGATGATCATTCATGAAGCTTCTATAGAAATGTGGACGTTGACATTAGCATTAGCAGCTACATGTTTAGCATTGAGATGCTTTCTTAGCTTAGCATAGCTTAGCTGATAGGCTAACTCCGTTTAGCAGAACGTGAGCACACCAGTAGTTTCCCATCTGGATCGTTGTTCACATCGTGCGTTGCTCCTGTCGGATTCTTCCCCAGCAGCCTCAGTTGCTGCGGCACACGACCTGCTCAGGGAGGGTCAAAGGTCGTGTGTCAGCATGTGGGCCTGTTTTCAGCATTGAACTGCTGACCTGTAAGCTGTATCGCATTGCACCCGTTTAAAAGGACAAGACGTTTGGAACCTGCTGTGTTTCTGCTGGATTTGACCTTTGACCTGGTGGAGGACACTTGCTCTGTTTGACTTGCCAACAATAGGAACCTTTCATGGCAGCGAAACAGGCAGAGCATCTGTTTGTGGTCAGCAGCAGAACCTGGAGACAAACCGGGTTTAAACCTGCAGATCAGCAACAAACAATTATCAATTATTGATGACGGAGTTTTAAAACATATCAATACAAGAAAAAGTCAGATTGGCACCAGGATGAAATTGTAATATTAGGAAGATAAAATAATAATTTCTTGAAAACTCAAGATAAACTATTTAAAATGAAAATGAGGAATGTTGAGCATGTTGTGAAGTTATTCTTTAGTTTTGGTTTATCTTTATCTTTTAACACATCAGCATTAAATTATAATCAGTAGCAGAACTTTGAAACGATTGAGCAATAACTCAATCCAAGATTTTATCTCATGAAAACTTGGATTCAGTCCAAGTTTGCGATTTTTTTTTCTGACAATATTGCGTTTTAACTCCTTGATAAATTCCTACGATTCCTCATTTAATCTTCTGTCTGTCGGAGCCGAGCAGAGATGATTTCTCCGACAAATCTGCTCTGGATCCGGCCGTGAAATGAAAGCTCCACCAGAGCAGCTACTTCCAGGTTTCTTGGAGAAACATGACTTTAGGTTTGCAGCTTTATGGCTGAATCTTTATGGGCTTTTCCGTTCGGTGCAGACGCAGCTGGGATGTTGGTAGCAACGGGAACGTTTCTCCTTTTGCAGGATAACGACGGATTTCGCAGCTCCGCTCAACCAGAACGGTATTTCTAAATATGCACAAAATGCAACCTTGTTAAATGAGCAAGTGAAGCATCGCCACGTTCTCAACGTGATCCAGATGTTTTCGAAGCACACATCTGGTCTCCAAACCCGGGGTCCTGTCACAATATTCCAGCAGAAACTCAGATTATGACGATGAAGGAGATGGGAAGTTGCTGACGGGCTGCCGGTACCGGCCGGCCGTTGCAGGTTTTGTTGCAGCAGATCCAGTTCCACGTGTGAGCCGCCGTCTGCTCCTCTCGTGACAGACTCTGCGCCTCGAGCGCCGCCATGCTGGCAAGCCGCAACAAGAACCGATGAGCTACTCTAACAAAAACTGCTGACGAGCTCAACTCTCTGCCTGCTGCATGACACTCTGGCTTTACGGTTCAGTTCTGTTCTCGTTATACAAACATATTAATTCTGCACTTTTGGGGAATTAATTAGCAATTTTTCCCTCAAACAAAACAACCGTCTATTTTGATTAGAAATGGGAGAAAGTTTCACAGATTCAGTGAAGCTGTGAAGAGACGATCACAGCAACAATCCGTCCAGACCTCCTAGCTAAAACTTTAGCAATACTAACTCTAAAGCGCTAATCATAAACATTAGCAATGCTAATGCTAATTAGCTGTACTAATATGGTATTTACTGAAAGCTAATGATAAAGTGCTAACATCAATTCAAATTATATCTGCCATTAAGAAACGACAACCATCAAACACAAATTTAATTTTATCATTATAATTCACACGTCCTATAATATTGTATTTATGTTCATATCTTGTTCACTACTGTTGTTATTTATGTTGCTGTAGGTTTTAAAAAGTTACTGGAAAAGAAGGAGGAGAAGAAAAGGAACCAACCCCCTTCAAAATAAGAGCATGAATGGAAAAAAAAATTTAACAGTCAAAAACCAAAACGTCAACACAGATGTTTTACTTTACTCAACTGAAAGTTTACAAAACAGTCAAGTAACTTAGAGCTTCAAAATTGATCTGTTAAAATTTGAGCAAAAAGGCGTGAATATTTTTAAGGAATGTTAATGAGCTGCAGTGACAAATTGTTACGTTATTTGCAAACGTAAATAAATTCACTGAATAACTAAAGATTGTCGTCCACAGAGGAGACGGCCTGCAGAAACGCGCCGCTCTTTCTCTCAGACTCGCCGCCTGAATTTGGACAAACGTCTACATTTCATTCAAACTGCCTCCATTTTGGATTTTTGGCTGCGGTTGCCCAGGCAACTGCCTTCCTGCTGCTTTTTGTGATCCAGAGCGCGAGTTAAGCTAGTTCAGGTAGCATTGCAACACAGCTGCTACTATGTTTGTTATCTGGAGGAGAATGTTGATTACTCATACCTTCTCCGTCCAACCACACAGTAATCCTGTCCGTTTGGTGATGGAGGATGATGGCATGGTGCTGCTCACAGAGGGCAAAGGTCAGCGTGATGTAACAGCCGCAGCGCCTCGATGTTTTGGGCGTCTTCATATCTGGGAGTTTTGTCATCAGATGTAGTGATGCTCAGGTATTCTGATGTCATGACACTTGAATGCTAATCAGATTAGCGACGCTGAGCGGCGCAGCCTCAGGCAGTGACGACATGCTAATGACACTTGCAGAAATTGTCTCATGAATAATTTGCCTGTTTTATTTTCTCTCTGGATGAAATCATGTTTTGATAAAACCGTGTCTGACGGCAGAGAGGCTCTGCTTTGCTCCTAAAACGCCTGAAGCTTTGACTCCTCTCTAGCTGGAAGATGTTCGGTTTGCAGTAAAACCTTTACAAGTTCTGGAGCTGAGCAGAATCTGGAGGTTCTGGTAAGGCAGGCTCACTTTCTTCATCAACACCTGAGGGGACAGAAAGCAGATGCTGCATCTGGAGCTTTAAGACTGCTTAACAAACTTGACCTGCACTTAATTAGAGAACAAAGTTGTTTTTTTTAAGCATTTCTTTAATTTTTAACAGACTTTCTCATTTTGCTGAAGTGTCTCTAGTTGTTTTTTACTGGGTCCATATGTTTGACCCGAGAAACATGCTGCGACATGCAGAACTTGTTCATTTAGTGTAAGATTTTGATTAGCCTGGTATTTAGGCAACACAAAAACAAAAGTGAGTTTTTATGGGGGTTTTACCACCAATACTGTAAATACCTTCTAAAAATGTTTATAACTGCCTATTTAAAGGTTTTAACACTAAATATCCATTTATTTGCTTTAATATGTTCAGTAGAAGCTGTAGCAGCTAGCACCTACAGTTTTCAGTTTTCCTGCTTCTGAGGGTTCAGCCAATCAGCGCCACCGAATTTAAATGGCGCTCCTGGATTGGTTGTTTTTCAAATGCCAGCCAATAGCTTCAGTATTTCAGCATTTAGAAATTCCGGTTTGTTTGTGGAGGTGTGAATGCTAATCAAACCTCAGTCTGGGTTCGGCTGAAGTGAACTCTGGTTCGGTTTGAATGCAGATGTGAACGCCAAGCAGACCAGAGAACGCTCCAAAAGCAGGAAGTGGAGTACAGAGCAAAGCATTCTGGGTAAGTATAGTCCAGTTAGGATTTATTCTGTTAGCTCTGAGCTAACAGAGACTCGGCACGTCAGTTATCACTGGGATGTTTTACTGCAAAACAATATTCACACATATTGAAACTTTCCAGAGTTTTATATTCCAACCACAAACCTCAATAGATTTTATTTGACAAACCAACACAATTTTGAACATAATTAAAAAACAGATTTGAAGTGATTTGTGGATTTGTCCCCGGCCCTCCCTCACTCCGGTACCCATAAATCAAAGCCAGTGACTCCATTCATCGCCGTTTCTCTGCAGGCTCAAACAGGACGTGGATAAAATCTCCATGTTGTGATTCAAACCGATTCAGAGCCGTGATGATAAGCCCTGGGTTTCTGTGAAGGTGAAAGCTGTTGGTTAGCACAAAGCATAAAGGATCCAGTGTGAAGCTGATCATCTGAGTCTGATAACGAACATGATGTCACTCCGTTTATCAGACTGGTTTATCTGAGTTTGTTAACTCAGATAAACCAGTCTGATAAACCAGTGAGCCGGTTCTGCAAGCCTGACGGTTCCCTCAGCAAAAATCTGCATTTAAATCATTTAAAAATCTAAACTTCCATCATTTACTGGTTCTCCTTCAGTTTCTGAACTGTGCAGACATTCGTAGCTCTTTCTACCACAGCACTTTATTCAAGCTGAGGGCGAGACTTTGACTAGGTCACAGCAGAACCTTGATTATCTTGTTTTCCATCCGCTCTGGTTTGGAGCGGTTGGACAGATGGGTTCATGTTTGACTCCAGAATATTTTGGTCTACAGACGATGATGTTTGGTCCATCGTCTCCACTCCGGCCTCATCGATGTCCCAGAAATCTTCAGCTGCTTTCAGATGCAGCTTTGCAAACCAAAGTCTGGCCGCCATCTTGTTCTTAGACAGAAAAGACTTTCTCATTATTTTCCAAACAACCATTAAAAGTTTGGAATCTTTTGTGTCACGATTTGGTTCAAAATTGATTTTTGATTAACATTTCATAATGCTTTGTGCTTCAGTCTACAGACGTCCAGATGATCCTCATGATCGACTCCAGTCTGCTCTGCAGGGCCGAAAGACAAACTGAGAAACTGAAGCTTGTTTTTCACTCCAACATTGAAATTTCAATCAAGAACCTTTTAGCCATTTGCAGAGTCTGATAAACGCTCCAAGTTCATGTTGCCTGCAGATACAAAAACTGGTCTATGAAGCAAAATTCCTGCATAAAACACAAACAATCATGCAACACTTTACACAGAGCTCTGTACTGGAATTCACCTGGGAATAGAAAACTCAACATTTGTCACCATTTTTACTGCTGGAGGTAAACCGTTCCTCTGAACCGGCAGGAACTTTGAATCAGGCTTTGGATTTTGCCTCCATTTGCCTCCTGAGCTGCTGACTTTTAAAATCATCACAGTTTAAGTCGATTCTGAATCGTGAATCAATTTTTCTGGCACACCTCTAACAGTTGTACTGGTTCAGTATCATGACCTTTGACCCTTAACCTGCTAACTGAGGCCTGCAGGGTCTGAGATGGCGGTCTGGGGTTTCTGGTCTCTGGAGAACGATGAACTTCAGACGGCTGAACGTCCTCCAGAGCAACACGTTGCCAAAACTCCTGCCCCCTCTGGCAATAACCAGCTGATCAATGTGTTTGATCGCCAGCAGGCTGCTGCTTTCCCTCCGGATCCTTGAGGAAGCAGAAAGCTGAAAGCGGTCGGATCCTCTCTGGTCATGCAGGAACCGAAACTCGGTGAGATTAGAATCCTGATACTCTCTGTGGGTATGATGAGGAGCGCTGGATGAGAGGAAGGGCGGATACCAAGAAAAGCATCACGACATGAAACTCAAATCATATTGGAGAGGAAAAGCAACAAAAGACGTAAGCAGGGGGAATGGAAATCTGGAAATGGAGTTTTTAAGTACCGAAGGAGGTAACGACACACAAAGCAAGTTAACTGTTGGTCAAAACAAGCACTGGAAACACTGGGTGGAAATATCCACAGCAGAGTTCTTCACCCACTGGGCCGTGTTTTTCTTTATCACGCTAAGTGAAGCTGACAGCTCCTCTGTATTGTTTTAGGAGAGTGTGCATCTGCATCCCGCAGAAACTGAGCGAGGGAACTGTGTTATCTTTAGCTGAAGTCATGTTGGGTGTTTTCACTTCTCCCTTCTGAGGACGCTGCCCCAAAGAAATATTGGCCAAGAACATTTTGGGATAAATCAAATGTTCTTTTTCCTTTTGTGGTAATAAAATCTAAAGCCAAAGCAGAGAGATATATCTGTAAGACACATGTTTTGCGTTGGACACAGTGACTCCAGCACAAACTGTGTTTTTGTTTCTCTGCTTAATTCGGGTTTTATGTGGCATCAAGGTTATATTGCCACTGTATTTACACCTAAACATTTGATTAGCCATGTTAGCTGATATTATGTATCTTTAATAACCGAGAACTGTTACAAACAAACCCTGCACTGTTCACCAACAGTAGGTTTGATCAATTAAGTATTAGTTATTGCTACAGTTAGCTACTAAATTAATTAGGCACTAAAAATATTTCCAAATGCTAATTAGCATATTTGTTGTTAACAGTAGCAAATACAGTATTTGTAGCAACAGTTAGTGGCTAAGAAAATCAGCATAAGTAGCAAAAAGCTGTTATAAAATAGCAATATTGTAACAGCTGGTTAGTAATATTTTAGTGCTAAAGGTAAATAACTGCTAAAAATAATAGTAATAACTGATATGATGCCACTAAAATACCAGTTAACCTAGAACACCAAAGAATCTATTGGCATTGTGATATTTAATGACTAAATATCTTAGTTACTTTAGCAGCAGCTAGATGCTAATAAAGGTAATTATTCTAACAGCTAGCTGCTAATATATCCATATGTAATGGTTGACAGTGTAGCAACAGTGGCTAACATGCCAGTTAGTCCAGCAGAAATTAGTGCCTAAATATAAAAAAGTGCTAGAAATATTAGTAGTGTAACATCTACTAAGATACCTTTTACAGATGCTAAACATTTAGCATCACAATAGATACTGTCTGAAAATATCTGTTATTGTAGCATAAGCTAACTGCTAAAAACATTACTCCAACAGCTAGCAGATAAAATACAAATTAGTCTAAAAGTTGGCATTTAAAATATGGCTATGATATCAGTTAGCACAACAACAGCTGATAAAAATAACAAATAACCGTTAACAACTAGCTGCTAAAATATCCATGTTGCAACAACTGGGCCACTAAACATATCAGCAGCATCGCAATAATAGGCAGTAGCAATAAAGTCATTAGCTGTTAAATGTCACCTAACTGACCAGCAGTTAGCCCCAAAAAATGAATTAGCATTGGAGCAATTAGTGGCTAACAAAGATCTGTTGTTGCAGCAGCAGCTAAGTGCTAGTAAATATAATTACATTTCAACAGTTAACTACTAAAATATCAGTTAGTTTTACAGATATGAACTAAAATATCAATTTGTGGAACAACTGTTTCTGGTTAAAGCTACTCATTATTGTATCAACTAGTTGCTTAAAATATCAGGTAAAATTAAAATGTGCTAAAAAACCAAACTCTAATTCAGTCTCGCTTTAAGTAGCTGTTACTTGACTTCCAACTGAAAGTTTTTCTCTGATTCTCACAACAGACACTGAAATGTTTAACTTCCCTTCTCTCATTGGCCAACGACAGTAAAACTGACTGAGAGTTTTTATTTTTTTAAGTGCACATCAGATGTTTACTTGGTAATATGAGTTGTTTTTTTGTTTTTTTTAGGGAATTAGTTTTCTGGGTAGAGGAAGAGTCTCAGAATGGTGTTTTGTTGTCCCCAATGGTGGATTGTACTGAACTGATTGTAGGAAAGATCAACAGGTGGAGACAGGAGAGCTGTAATCAGACGGTGACGGAGATCTGGGTCATTGCGTCAGGAGACTGGCATTGTGACGAACACAGTTTGCAATGCAGACATTCTCTAAAGGTTTGGGTTTTGGTTGGTAATAAGCTACAAAGACCTGAATTCCTTCAGCCCAGATGACGTCCCAGAAAGCAGAAACCGCTCCAGGGACTCACTGGTTTACAGTTCTGGGTAAGTGACTTGAAAAAGGCTATTGTTTGACATTATTGCTCACTAGGTTGTAGCAATGAAGCCCGACTAAGCAGATGGCAATCGCCATGGCTACAGTTCGGCCATTAAGGCAATGTCATTGCTTTGGCGTCCTTTGGGGATACAAAAGGCCGATGGACACAGTGAGTCGTGACCAAACAAAGTGTCTTGAAATTTGTTAATGTTAAAGAAAGAACCACAACCAACCAGGCCACACACAGACGTCGCCCCCCAAACAGGGCCTTGTGCTGGACCAGCCGTGTGGTAACGTGGAACCAGGCAGCAGGAATTAACGAGCTGAGACGGAGGGAGGGCCGGACGACGCTGGACTAGCAGACAGTCAGGGTGAAGCAGCGTCTTCACGTTACCCACGGTCAGACTTAACTGGACTCTTTGCTGTTGGACTTCAGTGAGGCGCGGATGTGTCTGCGTCGCTACATTTAAAGTCCAAATTGCTGTGTGGTCAGAACATGGCTCCGTGGTACTTCTGATCCGCCCTTATGTGTTTGTGTGGACGTTCCCACTCTCCTGGAGTGAGACGGGACAGACATGGGAAGCTCATTAATGTCGCAGACTTCAGAGACGTAAGAAATGTTTGTTGGACTTCATTCGTTGAGGCTCTTCTTATCTGGCGCAACACTTGCCGGTAAACTCTATCAGGGATTTCTGACAGCTGCAAGCTAATAAAGAATTAGCTTCATGAAATATTTAGGCCTAACTTTGACTTGTTTGTTGTTTTCTCTTGTTTTATAATTGGTACTTCAAGCAGAGATCTGGTGTTCCAGCCACAGTTTCATTCATGAACTTCTAATTATTACGTAACAATGACTTCCTGTTTTAGGGTTTGAATATGACACATCACAGAGGTCTGTTCCTTTAGCTGCTCGTCAACATGGAGGAACAAGAATACATGATATTCAGATGAGGTCAATTGATTTTCATTAGTCTAAAAATGACAATTGATGCTCAACCTAACTGAGGCTCAACCTGGAAATGTCAACTTTGTTCAGCAGCAAATACTGCGGTCTGATGCTGAGCAAAGCACGTCGAGCCGATTAAAGTTTATTGGAGGATCTGTGAAGCTTTGGAGCTTTTCTCTGTCAAAGGGTGGAGACAAACCTCTTAGAGTGTGTGGCACCATGAAATGGAAAGATATTTAAGCTAAAAGTCTGACAAAACACTGAAAATGGGTCGACACTGGATGTCGACCCTAACCATTTCCCCAACAGAGAAATGGTTAGGGTGTTTTACAACCGGATTATCCAGTTGACTTAGTTTAATTGGAGACCAAAACTTCACCATCTGCTCCACCTCCAGCTGCTGTGGCTCTGAGTCAAACCAAGCTGTTCTCCTCCTGGCCTGTGGGGGCGCTGCACCAAGAACCACTGAAGGAAGCAACACAAAAACCTCTGAAGACACTGAGCTCAGCAAAATGGAAACAAAAACAGAGAGGCATCAGATTTTAGCGTTAGGAGGATTTCTCTTTTGTCTTTGACTAAAGACCACAAGCCATTTCTCCTGCTAGCGCTAGGCTAACATGTTAGCTTTGGTTGTATTTACCCAGAATGCCCTGCACTGCAGTCCACTGCTGGTCACCGGTCCTGTTGACATTCTTATATGAATTCAAACCGAACCAGAGTCGACTTCAACCCAACCCAGATTGAGGTTTGTAGGCGGACCAGAGTTTGACTAGCATTCACATCTCAGCAAACGAATCGGACTTTCTAGACATTTGAACTAGAGTTGGATTAAGGCGGACTGAACAGGGTTGCTGTTCACCCTAAACATTCACTTTTTTCAGTCCTCAAAGCTGGCTGCTGTTGAAAACCTGTTGGTTTCAGAGAGGAACCGAGACTCTGGACAGGAGGGATCGTCCGTCTGTAACCAACAGAAATGATAAATGCAGAGAGCCGGTTCTGTTCTGTCGACAGGAAGTGTTAGACGGGTCAACATATCAACTCGTTTGTTTTTAAAACATCTGCGGTTTGTATTAGTTCTACATCAAAATGCAAAATACTAAGCAGACCCAAAGAAAATGTGTTTGTGGTGTTTAGTGTGTGCAGGTGCTATGAAGGACTGTTAAAGCTTTTCAGAACACAATAAACTCAATAAAGTGGTTCCGAAACAGAGTCAGAGTTCAGAGGAGGGAAACATTCACCTGATCGATCAAACCAAGCAGACATCAAATCCAACCCAACATTGAAGAGTTCAACGCGCCTTATTAATGACTTCTTCCATTAATATGACGATAAATAGCATCCACTGTAAGCCAGAGACCTAAAAAAGAACAGCAGAAAATTTACTGGCAGTTTACGATATTAAAAACAAGCAAATCAAAGCAAATAAGGCAGTAAATGTCTGTGGAAACCAGAATTCCTGTCACAGAAAACAGCAGCATTATAAACTGAAGCGTGTCACCCAATAAACAAGCTTGTTATGTCTGAGTCGGATCTGCTGTTCTCCAGAACGCTGCAACGAATACAGGAGACGCTCAGTGCTGCGGCTGAGCTTCATGTCATGTCAATTTTAATTAAAACCAGGAATGGAAATAACTGAAAAGCAGGCTTTGTGATTTAAAGGGAATGTGTTATGCAAAATTCACAGTTAGTACGTTTTTGTTCTTCCATTTGTGTTTCTATTGCTCCTAAAACAAACCCTAAACAGAAAAACTCCCAGTCATTTTCTGGCAATAAGTTGTTGTTATTTGGTGTCTGGAAAATTAGCTGTTTCAAAAACCTCCAGAACGTAATATCAAGCGTTACCTAGCAACCCAAGCCGAGTCCAGTCCGTTACCTAGCAAACAGAGCAGATCTCCAGCATGTTTGGTCAGCTGTATGGTTCTGTATAATGGCTGCTGGAAAAGACTAGTGTTTTGTTTTTGACTTATCATCCAGAAACCACTTGCTGAGTTCTTGTTGGTTGTGCAGGAGGCTCCACTAATGCTTTTCAAAGACGCACAGTTGAATAATCGAGGATCTGTTTTCATATGTGAGTGTAAACGTTGAGTTGGGGGGGCGTGGCCAGCAGCAGCTTGTTTGGATTTAAAGTGACAGACACCCTAAAAGAGGGCCAGAGAATCAAACTCAGCATGAGGGCAACCGTCTGGTCCTTTGTCCCACGGTTGGGACCAAAGCCGCGTTGCTCTTCATGTAAAGAGTCAAGGCCGTCTGACTCTTTACACTCCGGTCTGGTTTTGTTATAGACTCCAACATGAAGGTCTTTCTATGGACCACCAGATCGAGTTTTCATCAGAAACTGTGTCTTCATCCTGCCGGCATGAAGACGAGCCGGTCCATCAGCAGACAAGCTCAAACACAACGTCCCACCAGAAAAAGCAAAACTCTACGGTTTTCTGGTTGGTATTTCCCTTCATAGCCATTAAGTTTTACGTTGCTTCTGTGTTTCATTCGTGATGCTGCTGTCAAATTGCTGCGTTGCTTAGACTAAGATACACCTGGATGCTGGTAATCGCTACGGGTTTGTCATCGGATCGGACACCGAAACGGACCCGGTGAGCAGCGTCACCTCTCTTCAGTCTGACTCTACGACTTATTATTTGCATGGTTTGTTCATAAAGTTCAGCCTCTGTCCTGCTGGACGTCCATCTTCCTCACAGACTGATCACTTTGCGTAAACAGTTTTTGAAGTAGAAGCAACCAAAGCTGCTGCGGTAAACGGTGAGAACAAAATTAGACCAGAATGAGCTTTTTTTTCTGTTTTAATTTTTCCAGACCTCTGGACTTCACTGTGTCCTGAGACTGAGATCAACACATGCTAAGAGTTTGTTTTTAACTATCTGGGCTGGAGCAGGTAGTCAGAGGTCAACTTACTAAACTCCATTAATTATTTTGCTGATGCTCATTTTGATTCCCAACAGTCTCCATTGTATAAAAACAGGTGAAAGTGTAATAACTGAAATCAGGGACAGCTTTTTTGGCTATGACTGAGTTAGAGGAAAACATAAAGGATAAGAACAATGTGTGAGCTTGATAATGAAGCCAAGCAATCAGCTGAGAGTTAAGCTGGAGGAAAATCTTTTCCATGTGAAACCGGACGGTGGGATTTCTGTCAGACCAGTTTACATGCGTTATTCCCAGGGGAGTTTGTTGAATGTTAAATGTCCCACGCCGTATTTCTGCCAGGTGAGTTCTAGCGGACGCTGTTTTTGCGATCTGACGTCGTGAGCGCGGATTACTGATGTGATTCAGCCGTATTTTAACAGCCGTACGGTTCTCCCTTCACTGCCTCGTAAAACACCTACCGTTCCTTTAAAATATGTGGTTTCTGGAATTAATGAGTTCCTTCCTTTTGGTTTTGGTGTGATGATGTCACCTTCATAAAGTGGAGGTTGGTAGGAAAGAAATGGATTTACTGGACCTCCAGCGTATTGTTTGGTGTTGGGCTGCTCTCCCATGACAGATTTACTCGGTTTGTAAATCAGAGACTGAATCCTGGGATGAAGGAAGTTCCTCTAAATCCCTGCTGTTCTGCTCTGTTAGCTTTGTTATCATTTATAGCCTTGTTTGTTTATCTGGGGGAGGTTTATGTGCTATTTTGCATTTTATTTAGGAAATCCAGTGATTTTGATTTGAAATTTGTTTTTTAAAACTGATCAATCATTTCCAGACTTGCTCCACCTTTAGCTTGACTGATTATAAATGATCGGTCAGTTCTCCTTATCGGTTAGCTTGTGAAGATCTCCTTCACCTGAACAGCTCTTCTGTCGGATTGAGTTCTGGACTTTGGTTAGGCCTTTTGCTGGAGGACATTTTGTGGTTTTTAACTGTGTACTGCCCCCAACAAACAGTGGCCATGATGTGTTTTTTTGGTGATTCTCCTTCAGCCTAAGATGCTTAAAAATTTGATGTTTTTTTTCTCAGGGCGCTTTCCTGCTGATAGTCTGGAAAACTCTGTTACATTGAGGACCAAAGTTGCAACATTTCTTAAATTTCGAGCTGCTGTGGTTCTCTTTCTCAGCGCACCGAGTCAAAGAGCTGTTCCTCTCCTCGCCTGTGGGGGCGCTGCACCAAGAACAACTAAAGGAAACGCCATGAAGGCCTCTGAGGAAGACACTGAACTCAACTTCCTTCTTCACAAAATGGAGATGTCAGATTTTAGCGGTTGGAGGATTCCTCTTTTGGTTTTGGTAGGATATACAGTATAAGCAAATATGAAAACGAACAACCTTATAATCTCTATTTGTCTGGGACAAATGGTTTTGAATTGTTCCCAACTTGGTCGTTTAGATAAAAGCTAACAGCCGAACCAAAATATTCCTGCACAACATAAAGAACAGCTCCAGAAATTAATCTAGAAAAGAAGAAAACACTTCCAAGATGTTCAAACTTTGATTTTCACGCCGCCATGACACTTTAAACCATCAGGGTGAACAAACTGCCTAAAATCATGAAATAATTTATGTCGTTTCCATCTCTTTTCTTCGACTCATCATCCACCTATCGGAAGGTATTTGGTTCTGATCTCAGTAGAACAATAAGTTGCCTTTTCCCGCCGTCCGGCTAACTCCGGGCGTGGCCGCTGCTTCCCGCTGCTTCCCGCTGCTTCCCGCTGCTTCCCGCTGCTTCCCGCTGCTTCCCGCTGCTTCCCGCTGCTTCCCGGGCCTCCAAGCGCTTCATTGGGGCTGCTCAGGGATTGCGCTCTGGTCAGGAAGTTTTAGTGCAAACACATGAGGCCTGGCCTGATGCTCTCATCGGGGAGGCAGAGGCAACCGATTTGTCTGTTTTGTGGAGGTTTGGGGAATACATGAGCATCATTCTGAAGCCAAGCCCTGAATCTGGGCCAGGTTCAGCACAGAGCCTCTGGAGGAGCTGAAGTCAGCTGGTTCATGTGTTTTTCTGCCCTCTTCATGTGAAAAATGAGCGGAACCTAAAGCACTGGATCCCATTCGACTTCCTGGCTTTTCTCTGACCCGGTTCTGACCACATAATTCCAGAACCAGAGCCGAACCCAGAAACTCAAGCAAATAATCACAGCTAGCACAGTGCTTTGTGCAGTGTTTCAGTCTAAGCAGTTAAAAATATGAAACAGTTTTTTATTGGAGGTTTGAATAAAAACATTTCTTCTGGTGGTGACGGTTTGAAGGATGTGAGGTTTTCTGATTCCAGGAATGATAATCAGAGAAGCTGGAATGTTTTCAGCTTCAGTTTCTGCTGATGCGATGAATTCTGCTTTCAATCCGGCTAACAGCCATCTCTACTCGTTGATATTGACGAATACAGGGCGCCGCTTGCAACAATACACAGTCAAAATACAATATTTTGCCATGTTATTAATTCATTTATAAAGGTCACAGTTTTCAACTAAATATTTAGGTCCGAAAAGAAAAAAAACTCATAAAGAAGATAATAAGCAGGAGCTTTTAAAGATGTATGGAAAACCCAGCTTTTATTTTGGTAGTCCATTTCCGGTTATTGGCAAGTGAATCTGCACATTACATAAATATTTAGCTCTGGGCTAAACATTTTACTGCCTTGTTAACTAATTATTGAGTTTGAAGTTTGCTAGCTAAGTGTTCAGTTTGAAGCTAAATATATAATTACCAAGCTAAATATTTAGTTTGAAAATAAAAATGTAACTTGCTAGCTAGATATTTATCTTTAGACTAAACATTCAGTTATCAAGCCAAGCAGTTAGATAAAAGCAGCATTTAATTATTAAGCTAAATGCTAATTATGTAGCTAGTAAGCTTGCTAGATATTTGAGCTAAATATTTAGCTGAGATAAATATTTACTTATCTCCAAACTAAATATTTATTTTCAAAATATTTAGATATAAGAAAAATATTTAGCATGTTAACTAAGAATTTAGTTTGAAACTGTGACATTAATAAATGAGTGAATAACTCGGTGAAAATGTGACTTTGATAAGTAAACCCCATCATGACAAAATGAATAACACAAATTATTGCTGTAAATGTTTTACAGTAACTTTCTAAACGACAGACACATGATCAGCTTGTTTCAAACGGTTGGGTTTCTTCCCTCCAGCTCAAGCGGCCATGTTTCTCCCTGCCTATCTGCTTTTCTAGATATCATTGTCGTCTCCAGCGGGAACACGGCCCACTGGCTTCAAACAGCCATGAAATGCCAGATAAGACCTGATTAGACTTGTTGGATTTGCTGCTCCACCTGCATCATCAAACCCTCAAACTGTTGAGCTTTTCATTCCCTGGGAAATGCTGATGATGCGTTTTCCTGCCCCTCCCTCAGCACTGACCTCTTGTTTCTGAGCGACCGCCATCTTGTCCTCTTCTCTGCCTCTGAGTGTCGGTCAACATGTGGAAACCACTCGGCTCTCTCAGGGCGTGATGAGGTGGTTTCCCTGCTGCCACTTTGCCGCTCTTTGGTTTTAACTTGTTAGAAAAGTGTCTGAGCTGCTGCGTTTCACTTTAGCGTCCATCAGAATAAAACCAGAAAAGCATCCAGCTCTGGAATGATGGTAGAATCTTTAACACGCTGCTTCTGATTCGTTTTGGATGTTTGGTTCTGGATGCTGTGCAGCTGCAAGGATTTTAATGGTCACTTCTGTTGCTTTCAGACAGATGTTATGGTGCGTAACCGTGGAAACCAGATTTTGTTTTCACAACGAGGAGGTTGCTGATTAGCATCTCAAAAGCTCAAATAGCATCTGAACTCCAAATCCCAGAGGAGATGAAAAGGAGGAAGTTAAATCCCGTACTCCAACATCTGTCTGTCCGGCAAAAGAAAAGGAGGTGGATTAGCAGAGTCAGCCAACAACCAAATGTTACTGTAGACATCTTCTCTATTTTAGGACACTGAGCTGATAGCATGTTAGCAGTCTTCAGTCAGAGGGCTCTTCAAAGTCGTTGCAAGCCTGACTGCTACTGGAGATCCAGCCTCCCCTCAGAATCACCATCAACGACTTTTTGAGGATATTTGGAGATGAATGTTGTAGGGCTGAAACGATTCCTCGAGTGATTCGAGTTCCTCGATTATTAAGGTTCCTTATCTGCCTCGAAGCTTCGTTAATTTATGATTTATTATTTAGCACTGTGTTCCGGCTGGTCAATATTAGCGTTGCTCAGCGCTCTCACTTCTGCCTGAGTTGTTGACGAAAGCTAAGTGTTCTGTAGTTGATACTTATAGTGTAAGTGTAGCTTTAATAAACTTCATATCATCCCGGTGTGAACAGACGGGAGGCGGAGAGCATCATGCTGGTAGATCAGTTTCTGTGACGAACTCAGGAGACAAATCCTGTCGCTAACATGAACAGAAAAGCTATAAATGTTTGGGCAAGGTGAGAGTTCATAAGCTGTGGTATACACTTTAAAAATATATATAAGTGTATTTGTGTTCCTGCCTCTTTATTATTAAATTGAATATAATTTCAGATTTTTGTATAACTTTTCTTCAGACTAACTGAGGAAAAGTGAGCTGTTATTGTTACAGGTTAATTTTCTAAACTACAGAAAACCAACTGTTAGGGTTCAGATATGAGCAATTGGACTGATGTTGGTTTCTGATAGTAACACTGCTGTTATGTTAGATTTACCAGTGTTTTATTTGATCATTTTTTTTTATCAGATTACTTGATTAATTGTAAGAATAATCGATAGATTACTCGATTACTAAACTATTTGTTTACAAAGGCCCTGGAATGTTGCATTAGGCCCGATGTAGAAGGAAGCAGCTAAACGGCGAGTTTTAGATCAAATCTAGGATAAAAAGCGTCTGATGGAGACACATTCTAGGGCCTGCAGATCTACAGAGTTTGGTTTGTTGTTTCCTGATCCAGTTCCGATCGTAAACTGGCTGCAGAGATTCTGCCAGTTTCACTGCAGGAATCTCGACCCAGTTCTGGTTCTGTTCTCCAGGCATTGAGCTGAAAACAGAAAATAAAAACGTCCAGGCCTAGTTAAAACACGAGCTCTGCTGCTGAGAGCCGGTTAGCTGCAGTGTTTTGGACCGAACACAGACGGTCGTCCCGCTGAGACAGAGCGAAGGTTCGGCCCGATCAGCGTCTCTGAGGAACAGCTTCACTTTGCCAAGAGCCTAAAGATGAAGAAACTAAATTTAGTGATTAATGTCGGCCTCTTCCCAACAGCTCAGGTCATCCTGACCTCTGCTGCTTCAGATGCAGCTGGAGGACAAACTCACCGCGCTTTCTTCTTCTCCTACTACTCTCCAATTTTCATTTTTTGCTGATATTCCTCCTGCTAACTTTTAGTTTTTTCTCTCTCTAGAAGCTCCAGCTGGTCTGGCATTCTGATTGGTTGAGATATGATGATGTTAAGTTTGTACTTTAAAGCAGAAAGTTCTCCTGGTCCAGTTCTCCTGCTCCCTCGTGTCAGACAGCCACTGGTACGGAGCCTGGCTCTGGTTCTGGTTCTGCTGGAGCTTTCTTTCTGTGAAGGGGGAGGTTTTCCTCTCCCCTGTCGCCTCCTGCTGGTCAGGAGGACTGAATGCTGACGGTGAACGATCCAATGCTGGGTTTCTAATCAGGATCAGCCGGAATGGAGGAACTTCAGAAAGTTTCTCTACATCTTCAGGCTTCAGAGGAAATCTAAGAGCAGCCCAACCGACTGCCATGTTGTTTAAAACTCGCGTCCGAATCGAGAGCTAAAGTTAGCATGACGCTTCACTATGAAAGGCATCACTGATGTATCAGCCATGGACTGAATTAAAGCATATCAACCAAGAAAATGACTTAATGAGAGGAAAATTAAATTTTTAAAGATTTCCGGATGAATCCAGAACTAAAACTGAAAATCAGTGACGTGACCTGAAGAAGAACATGGAAGCTGAGTCAAAACTGGTTTTAATTCGTAAAATATTCATTAAAGAGCAAAAAATCAGAAAGCCCTGAACAAAAACAAAGGAAGTTTACTCATATAAAGTATTGAGTCTGTGTTATATTTTCTATCCAAATATGTGATGAAGTGAAAGAATCAGAGGAGCTGGTTGTAGGGTCTGAAAGCTGCTGGTTTCCCAGCTGCTGGTTTCCCAGCCGCTGGTTAGCAGGTCGACCCTCAGTGAAACTCTCAAAGCTCCGTGTTTCACAAACAGATTAAAACTAATCCAGAAATTGCAGATTGCTTCACTTCGCACTTCCGCGGCTGAACTCCTGAAAACCCCCGGAGGCGGGAAACCCGTCAGAAGATCCCGCAGTCTGTCGGGTTTTCACAATAAATTATACGCCTTCAGAAATCCGCTCTGCGAAACCCCAGAGGCTCAGACTTATGTGGGATTACGTCCCTGGATTCTTGTCTTTCTAACTAATTATCTCCTGGATGTAAAATGTAACAAAAGGTTTTATTTGATCATCACTTTTTAAATTGTAATTTTTCCAAAAGTTGTCCAGCAGTTTTGAAGTTTTTCCTAAAAATCTGAGTCCATCAAACCACATCCTACTCAGTCTGGAAGATGAGCGAAATGTTTCCCATATCCTCACAGATTAATTCTTATTAATCAGGAAGCTGCAGAAATTCAGGAAGAAACGTTGAGATCCAAAACGCTGCAGGGAAACGAGTGATGAGGATGGGTCAGAAAAAAACCGGACTGATGCGTGAAAAAATGTATTTAATAAAAATACGACTCAAGTACTGACCAGATCATCTGATGTAATATCTAAAAATGATGTCAGGACACTAAAAAGGAAAAATAATTACAAAATAATAGATTTAGGTGAAAGAAACATTATTATTAAGTCAATAATTTTTTAATGATAAAAAAGGACTCGTTTATTTCACTTGTACTTTTTCATCTATATTAAGGAATTATTGACTTAAACAGGCTCCTATTTCTTGCTAAAAAGTTACTTATAATTTTCTTTTAATTTTATGTTTATTGAGACATTTGCATTGAAATTAGACCAATAATACTTGGTAAGATTCTGTTTTTGCAGTATGGAACGTAAAAGTGTTTTGTTGTCGACTTCCACTTTGGCTGTGCAGGAGGCTCCACTTCTGCTTTTCAAAGACCTATGGTGGTATTATTATGAATGTGTCTGCAGCCATTTGTAAACATTGACTTTGGAAGAGTGGCCAGCAGCAGATTATTTGGATTTAAAGTGACGGAACCCCTAAAGCAGCTAAAATCTGATTATCGAAGAATGATTTTGTGGAGAAATGTCATGATGTTTTGTATAGGCCATAGATCTGTCCTATCCTGTTACAGGAAGCAGAATATGGTGCATCTGACCAGCAGAACTTGGCCCATACTTGGACTTTTCCATGACTTCATCTGCGCTGTGGAATCAGCGTTTAGATTTGGTGCAAACCACATCATTGTTTGTATATCTGCTTTGTTTTCACCACGACTGCACTGTAAAATTACGCCTCCGTGTAATTTTCTCCTGTTTGCTCTGACGCGAGGTCTTTCTAAACGCTTCCAGATCATAAAAAGCTGGATCTCTGTGGAGTTCCCGAAGCTCAGCAGATGGGCTCGCCTGTCTGCAGGCCGATATTAGGCAGATACGGAGCGGCGCGGCGATTCTGCCTAATGACCATGGCGTCCTGACAGTAGCACTCAAGTCAAGTTGTATTCCACATCATAAATCAACAGCTGACTTTTGCTCCAACATTCCTCTCTAAGAGCCACATTATGTCCATCCAGCCAGCGGAGACAGCTGGGACTATCTTGTTCTGCAAATGGGAACCCGACCAGAGAAGCAGCTGTTAAAACATCGATAAGACGCGGAGCGGAACCGCTCCGGATCCGGTTACGTTCTGCAGGGAGAGACGTCACAAACGCAGCTTTGTGCCGCGGGACCAAAGAGGCGATAAAAACCCGCGCTTTTTACGACCGCGCTTCTGGACTTTCTCAGAGCTGGCTTTGACTGTGGAGATGATTAGAAGTGAGTCCTGGGCACGAAGCCACAGAGTCAGAGAGACGAGCCGTCAGCTGGAGGAGATCAGACCCGGCCCGCAGCATGATGGCTGCTCTGACGTGGCCACGGCCGCGGAACGCTGCGAAACGCTCCGAACCGGGTCGGCGCTCTCCGACCTGAGCATCAGGACTCATCAGTCACACTCAGGACTTTATTTTCTCTTTCTAGTCCTTGTAATAATCAACAGTTTTATTGTTCTTGTAAAGATTTTTCCTTTTATTTCTGGGCAAGCTAGACAGGAAAGGGTCAAAGGTCAGGTCTTTTTTGCAACATAATCTGTAGATCTCTCCAGAAAACTAATTTAGCTGGACGACCAATCGTCCTAGAAGTTATTACCATAAACAGTAATAATGTTGTTTTAAGAGCATTTCTAACTGATATAATGGTAATAATGTCATGACATTGTAAGAACTCATTCAGAAAGATCAATAAACTTTATTATGAAGTCTCTGTAAACAAAATTGTTATTTTAACAAACCGAAGCTTTTGTCATCCAGTTCTTGGTAGAAAGAGAAAAGACACTGAGTTTGTCTGTTTTACACCACACACCTCCAAAGCTCTCCCAGCTCACCAAGTCGTCATGACAACCATTAATTAGCAACCTCTACTTCCTGTTTTGCATCTGTAAAATCAACATCTGATCAAACAATCAGCATAGCCTCTTTTTATGCAACTCTTTAAAAGTTAAGCTAAAATTCACATCACGATTGGATTGAAGCATCTTACATTGATAATCGTGGCACTTTTCTCTGTTTTACAACTTGCAGCTGGACTTTACCGCCACCTAGTGGGCTAGAGGGTCTGGATCAATGATTGAAGCAGGTCAGAAATGGGAAAACTGAGAAATTAAGGTTTTCACTCACCCAGTCCGACTTCAAATACATCCAACAATCATCCAACAATCATCCAACAATCATCCATTCATTCAGCAATAATCCGTCAACCGTCCAGTCTTCTTTCTATCCGGCAATCATACAGCCAGCAATCATCTGTCTGTTAATTGTCCATCCATCCATCGATCATTGCTCCTACCGCCAATCATCCATTCATCCGTCAAGCACCCATCCAGCTATCATCCGTCCATCAGTCGTCCATCCGTTTGTCCTGTACAAATTGACCAACATGATTACATTTTTGAACAAACAGATGAAACTGTCAGAGTCGACTGCCTGGGTGAGGTGAAGCAAACAGGAAGTGATGTCTTTTCAGGGAGTCGTTATATAAGCCGTAGCATTCAGAGGTTAAAGGTGAAGGAATTGATTTCATGCCGTCTCCTGAGATGCTTTAGAGAAAACATTGCCAACGCTGAAAAGGGGGCCATGCCGAGACGTCTTGGGCGAGTTTAACAGATTCATCAGGGAGGATGAGGAGAACCAGGCTCTTCATCAGCCATGTGTCTGCGCAGAGACTCCCGCCGCCCGAAGCTTCACGCAGAACCGCTCCTCACACTAAGGGTGTGCCGAATGGCAGTGGCAGCCAGAGGGATTCCCAAGCAGAGCTGAACTTTTGAACCCGTTGCCTCATCTCTCTTCCCAGAGAGACGAATCCTTCCACCTTTGTGTTTCGGGCTGGAGGTGGAAGCAGACGCTGAGCTCTCTATGAACTTTTCTCATTAACCCACTTCCTGCACCTCATCCATGACACCCAACAGAGCGGCTCATTGGCACAACCAGCCGCTGGACCTACACCAACATCCAGGACTGAGGAGATGCTAACGTTTCTTCAGGAGATGCTAACGTTTCTTCAGGAGATGCTAACGTCTCCAGCCAGATGTTAGCTTCCACTCATTCTGGGGAAATATCGGGAATGTAGCGTCTCCAACTGAATGGACGAAGCTGCGGATGACAGACATCCTAAGTGCACAAAGGAGCGTTATCACAGATCCTTCATCCCAGCAGCTGATGGGATTCATTGAGTCCGTTTTAATTCAAGTCCAGTCAGTTTAACTTGAAACTCCAGTTCCTTTGGAGAGGTTGAACTCTGGTTTGACAGATTCCAGCTCAAAAACAGCATATAACCCGCCCAACTCAAAAACAAAAAACAGCCCAAATCTCAACCTCTAATGAAATTGTCAGAGATAACAGACGTTTTACAATGAGTGACAATAAAACTGTGCAAATGTAAGCAGTTTAAAGTCTAAGGCTCTTTTTCCCTCCGATAGTTCGGCAAACAAGGTTCTATTGGGACCAAAACTGCAACATCTGCTCCACCTCCAGCTGCTGTGGTTCACTTCCTGTCTGCTGTGAGTCAAAGCAACCTGTTCCCCTCCTGGCCTGTGGGGGCGCTGCACCAAGAACCACTGAAGGAAACCACATGAAAACCTCTGAAGACACTGAGCTCAACTAACTTCCTTCACCAAACAAAATGGCATCAGATTTTAGTGGTTGGGGGATTTCTCTTGATCAAAAGTCAGAATTTTTAAATTCAGATCGTTTTCTGGCAATATTTCCATGTTTTTCATAAACTTTACAGAGACTATTCTTTTTTTTTTGGCAAAAATGTATTCTTTCTTATTTATTTATCTTAGTTTAGTTGTATATTTCTTTGGATGTATTTGTAATAGTTGAATATTATTTATGTTTAATTTTTGCTCTTATTAAGCAGTGGGTTATTCTTGTGTGACTCTATTTTCTCTGATTGCCTGTCACTTTGCAGTTGAGCCAGAAATATGATTAAAGGTATTTTTATTCTATGGTGATCGGCCGTCAGGTCAAATGCTCCACATTTTCCAGAAAGATGGATCAAAAATAAACCGCGTCTCCTGGTTTATGCCGTTTCACGCTGACACCGATACCCCGCACTCAGCCGTCTGAAACTAATTGCCCCATTTGCCCGTTGCCAGTCCAGCCCAGTGACCTTATAAACTGCTGTCCAGATTAGGTTCCCAGTCACGAACAGTTGCAGATAGTAATGAGCGGGTTGCTGCGCCTGGAATAGACAGATGGGAGCAGCGGCTGGTCGGAGCGGCTCTGCTGCTGCCGGAGCCATCTGGAAAAGCCGAGCGGGATTCCAAGGCCCGACAATGAGGTGAAGAAAAGTGATTTCCCCGGCGGGCCGGTTGGGTCCAGCGCTGATTTGTACCGCGGCAAACAGGTGGAGCAAACCCGAGCAGCCTCAGCTTCTGGTTTGCAGTTCATCCTGGTTCACCTTCAGAGGTGTCTGCTGATTGATGGCCTAATTCGGTTTTATCCTCTTACCTCATATTCTGACAGTAAAAGTGTCTTTTTTATGCAGCTGAAATGATAGATAGGAGTCGGCCTGCAGCGTTCAGAGGGAGTCTGGTCAAACTGCCACACCGAGGCCTGGAGGCTGGATTTCTCTCTGAAATAAAACGAGCTTCTCGTCCAGCTGAGGCTCTGACATCTTCAAGCTGCTGCACTGAACTACAAAACTACAGGAGTTCCTCAGGGCGCAGACCTTCCTGCTCCTGAACCAGCTGGTAGCTTTCAGTTCAGTTTGATTTGTTTCAGTTCAGTTTAGTTTGGTTCAGTTTGGTTTGGTTTGGTTCAGTTCAGTTTGTTCTGTTCAGTTTGATGTGTTTCAGTTCAGTTTAGTTTGGTTCAGTTTAGTTTGGTTCAGTTCAGTTTGGTTCAGTTCAGTTTGTTCTGTTCAGTTCAGTTTGTTCTGTTCAGTTTAGTTTGGTTCAGTTTAGTTTGGTTCAGTTCAGTTTGGTTCAGTTCAGTTTGTTCAGTTCAGTTTAGTTTGGTTCAGTTTAGTTTGGTTCAGTTTAGTTTGTTCAGTTCAGTTTAGTTTGGTTCAGTTTAGTTTGGTTCAGTTTAGTTTGGTTCAGTTCAGTTTGTTCTGTTCAGTTTAGTTTGGTTCAGTTCAGTTTGGTTCAGTTCAGTTTGTTCTGTTCAGTTTAGCTTGGTTCAGTTCAGTTTGGTTCAGTTCAGTTTAGTTTGGTTCAGTTCAGTTTAGTTTGTTGTCTTCAGTCTGGTTTGGTTCAGTTCAGTTAAGCTTGGTTCAGTTCAGTTTGGTTCAGTTCAGTTTGATTTGTTTCAGTTCAGTTCAGTTTGTTCTCTTCAGTCTGGTTTGGTTCAGTTCAGTTTAGTTTGGTTCAGTTAAGCTTGGTTCAGTTCAGTTTGGTTCAGTTCAGTTTGATTTGTTTCAGTTCAGTTCAGCTTGTTCTCTTCAGTTTAGTTTGGTTCAGTTCAGTTTAGTTTGGTTCAGTTCAGTTTGGTTCAGGTCAGTTTGATTTGTTTCAGTTCAGTTCAGTTTGGTTCAGTTCAGTTTGTTCTGTTCAGTTCAGTTTGTTCTGTTCAGTTTAGCTTGGTTCAGTTCAGTTTGTTTCAGTTCAGTTCAGTTTTTTCTCTTCAGTTTAGTTTGGTTCAGTTCAGTTTGATTTGTTTCAGTTCAGTTTAGTTTGGTTCAGTTCAGTTTGATTTGTTTCAGNNNGTTCAGTTTGATTTGTTTCAGTTCAGTTTAGTTTGGTTCAGTTCAGTTTGATTTGTTTCAGTTCAGTTTAGTTTGGTTCAGTTCAGTTTGATGTGGTTCAGTTCAGTTCAGTTTGGTTCAGTTCAGTTTGATTTGTTTCAGTTCAGTTTAGTTTGGTTCAGTTCAGTTTGATTTGTTTCAGTTCAGTTCAGTTTGTTCTGTTCAGTCTGGTTTGGTTTGGTTCAGTTAAGCTTGTAGTGATGTAAAGTTCTCTGACATCATCTATTAGTAGCAGTAAGTATAAATATGGTTCAGCACAAACTGAACTGTTCAGTTCAGTTTGTTCAGATTGCCCAAACTCATTTAACTAAATCAGTCAGCCGGTTCCGGTCCAGTTCCCTCAGAATGGCGGTTCTGCTGCGGCTCGTCAGGCGGCCATGTTGGATTGTTTAGTTTTCTGCCTGTGTGTTGCTGAACTCCATGTGGGCTTTTAATCCGGCCGTCAGTTTGAATTCATTTCATGCATTTTGACGCCGTCCAGTGAGCCTGAAGTTGATCTGACGGACGCTGTTCCTTTAAGACATTCATCACATCTGATTTACACACATTACACAGAAATGACGGCTTTTATTAGCAGAGGTGTGAAGTTAGCCTCATGCTGGAGGAGCAGGGAGGAAACCACCTCCAGTGGAGCATGATGAAAATGAATCAGACTCAAAAAGTGATGAAGATGATGAGCTGCAGGAACACCAGTAGAAACTGGGACTGGAACTGGTGGAAAATCTGTGGAAATTATGAGCAAACATTCCTTTTATACAGTTTAATGTCATTTATTTGCTAATTAAATAATGGGAGGTTGGTAGAATGCAGCTGCTGCCTTGAGGCAAAGAGAAACTATAAAATTAATTTATAATATGTTTATTTTTTCCTTTTAAGACATTTTTTCCTAACTGTCACCATCATTTTCTCCACAGAGTATTAATAAATAATAATTACTGTTGTTAATGCTTCATGCTGTAATCCCCGGTTCACATCTGAATTCTTTAATAATTGTTTAAAAGAGCTTTCTATATTCAGTTCTCTTCATTATTGCTACATCGTGTTGCTATGCTGGTTTATTAATTAGCTTGACAGTTTATTCTTGGGTTCCTCTCTTATGCATTAGGATTTACTTCTCTTCGTCTATATTCCTGTTTTTTGTCTTGGTTGGATTGGGGACCAAAGTTGCATCATCTGCTCCTCCAGCTGCTGTGGTTCTTCCTCTCTGCTCTGTCAAACCAAGCTGTTCCCCTCCTGGCCTGTGGGGGCGCTGCACCAAGAACCACTGAAGGAAACGACACAAAAACCTCTGAAGACACTGAGCGCAACTTTCTTCTTCAGTTTAAGTCTTT
This sequence comes from Alfaro cultratus, assembly GCA_903066825.1. Taxonomy (NCBI): domain Eukaryota; kingdom Metazoa; phylum Chordata; class Actinopteri; order Cyprinodontiformes; family Poeciliidae; genus Alfaro; species Alfaro cultratus. Next base: position 33,747 of record CAEFZX010023314.1, on the reverse strand, counting down.
AGTGAGGCGACTCGCCTGCAAAACCATTTATTTTCACCTTCTGGGCAAAATACTGAAGGCTCACATGTCGTTATTTTAGCACCAAACTCTGGACTCTAATTTTTAGTCCTTTGTTCATGCCCATCGGTATGAATTAACACTTAACACAACAGCCAAAAATGCTTCATAAAGAGGAAAAAGACATGTAGAAGTCGCAGGATCAGCCAAACTATGGAAAACAGTGACTTATAGTCCAGAAAATAAGGTAAACAAAAATGGAGTGTTATCAGATTTTGGAGGTTTGAGGAAATTCTCTTCTGTGTTCGGCTAAAGACCACGAGCCATTTCTCCTGCTAGCGCTAAGCTAGCATGTTTGTTTTGGTTGTATTTACCCACAATGCCCTGCGTTGTATTCCAGCTTCTGGTCTGCTTGCCGTTCACATATGCAATCAAACTGCACCAGAGTTAATCTCAACCGAACCCAGACTGAGGTTTGTAGGAGGACCAGAGTTCACCTGATAGTTTGATTACACGTTCCCCAAATGGACCGGACTTTCTGGACAAACGGACTGGAGTTGGATTAAAGCGGACTGAACAAGGTTGGTGTGAACTCACCCTAAATAATTAAATTTCAAAGCCAAGCTTTATGGTTGAAGAAGGACCTGGTCTGCATCCCCAGGCTAAATCCAAGTTCTGCATTTTAGTTCCTCGCAACTAACAAAACACAAACATTGATGTTTATTGGAGGTAAAAAGCATCTCTAACCTGCAGGAGATCCCGTACTTCAATGTACAGATGAAATTCAGGTGATCATGAAGAAGTATTAAGTTTGAAGAAGATGCCAGAAGACTGCTTGGACAAAGGGGACAATTCAGGAACAAAGCGTCCTGTACTTGTTTTGATTCGATGCTTAGCAACTAAAAGCTTCTTCATGGTACGAAGCGAGTTAGGAGTCTAATATCCCTTTTCACATGCCTTCGTCCGGCGAAGCTTCAGCCTGTCGCGCTTGTCTTCAGCTGTTTGGGCTCCATAATGTGAGAGCTCCCGGCTCCTATAAGCGTCCCTTTGTCTCGTCCCACAGAAAGCCTCCTGTTGATGACTTATTTTGGAAAGCAGAAGCTCGGGCTTCTCGGCACTCAGGACAAGATGGCGAGTGACAGGGCCAGGCTGGCTGAGCCTCGCCTGTGTGAAAACTAGGGACCTGATAACAGCTTTTGGGAACGCATCCAACATCATCATGTTATGGTGAAGTTTGGGCTTTATTTTGAAAGTCAGTTACTTCCGGCTAATGTTGATGGTGACCCTGCAGTATGTAACTGTCAGAAATATATATTCTTTACTTATTTGTTAAAACTGTCACTATGTTTTCACAGTTTAATATGAGACAATAATTCGTGAGAAGATAAATCTTCTCTCTGAGCTGCTATTGCTGTCTGAAAAGATGCACCAAAAACAACGAATCAGTGCCAGGAGGCGGGTCTTGCTGCTGTCAATCAACCTCATGTACACTGCTAAATGTGCTAATGGTGAAGAAACAACTTATTTATCCGCCGTCATCTGTGGCTATGCTAACAGGCTGTGCTAACTGCAACATAGCAGAAAGTAACAGTGGAAAAGGGAGGAGGAAATTAGGATGATTGACAGCGCTAAAACCCGCCTCCAGGCTCTTATTGGTTGTTTCTAGTTAGCACTGGGAGAAGGCAGAGGAGCTTGTTTTTTTTCTTTCACAATTGGTCTCATAACAAACTCTTACGTCACAGTGACAGTTGAACAAAGATGTTTTTTTTATAAAAGTTACATACTGCAACTTAAAAAAAGACAACTACAAGCTAAAGTTAAAGTGTAACTAAGTCTAACAGGTTTAGACAAATTAAAACAAAGTGGGCGGGACCAGGGTGGACAGAGGAAAGGGTTAAAGGGGGCGTGGTCAGGATGAACCTGCAACCAATAGGAGAATTCAGCTGCTTAGCCATTGCTGACCTACAGAGGGCAGTACTGAGATAGCAAAATAGTTGAGAACTTAATACATTTACATGTAAGAGTCAAAATACGCTCAAATACATAAAGATAAAACCCTAATTAACATATTTAGACAGTTTATCAGCAGAATAAGTAGATTTTTCACAAATGATATGCTAGCTTTGACCAATGGGCTTGTTGCTCTTTGCTTTGTGCACCTCTTTCAGGATTTGGTTGAAGTTTTTTATTGTTTTTATTTATTCTACATATTGTGCAACTTTTCCATTGTAAAACTGCAGCAGTTCCTTCAGGTATAAGTGGCCTGATAGGGACAAAATCCACCTCCTCTGTTTGTATCAGTTATTTTGACCGGTTTGAATGAATGGCTGATCATCTAACATCAGCATTCTGCAGAGTCAGAGTGAAACAGCAGCCGAGTTTATTGCCTGTTGCTGCAGCTGCTGACCAGCATCAGGGAGAGGAACAGCTTTCTGTTTCGCTGCAGGCAGGAATGTAAAATTTTAAAAGAATCACTAATTATCTTCAGCAGTTTCCAACGTGAAACTCATTATAGATCTTAATCCACCTTAAATCCCTAATGAAGCCGGAGCAGAAAAACAGGTTTGTCTCTCATTATTTCTCCTAGAAAGGTAGTTTCTAAGTTATTCTGGACAATTAAAAACATATGATTAATACATAATATCTGACCACATGGAGTTTTAAGGATCATTAAGTTCCTGTCATGAACTGTACGTTAAAATCACGAGTTAATCCTCCAGGTTTGTGTTTCTCATCTGGCATGAAACAATGAAATGGAGCCGGCTGCAGCTGTCCTGGTATTCCTGTAGAGCTCATTAATCTACTCAGCATGGATGTGCACCAGCAGATGTAATTGCATCTGCTAAAAAAACAAACAGTTTTGACCACAACAGATTTAAAAATAACAAAAAGCCCACACATTTATGAACGTTTACAGCAAGACGCTTTTAGGAAAAAATGTTTCATGTGTGCAATGTTTGTTGGATCCACACACTACGTAGTTTACTGCTAAGAAAACCAAACACACACAGCCAATATGATGTTGGGTGCATGTTTATGAGGGGATTCTTAAATAACAGCCATCAGTTCTCGGTGTGAACCAATCTGGTTTTATGCAGGCAAAATGAAAAGTTTTACCTCCCAGGAAGGCTGTTAGCTACAGCGCGACATTTATAAAGTTACATCGTCATACGAAAAAAATGGGGTTCATTTTTCAAGGTAATCCCCTCAATGTTATTCATTCATTCATAAATGTGACAGTTTCAAATATATATATTCAGCTTGCAGAGAGCAAGCTGAATATTTGCAAACTAAATATTTAGCTTGCTAACAACATTTTTGGAGCTAAATATTCACATAGCAGATATATTTTCAGTTTGTGGCAAAATATTTGGCTTAATAATTAAATATGCTGTACTTTTTGTGACTGTGTACCTGTACAAACGGGACCCCAATAGTTTTCTGGGGTCACTTTCTACCAGATAAATGCAGTAAGTCTGCGTCCTGGAAATGCTCCTTAAATGGAAATTTATCTCAAATTCCTGCAGCCTGAATAAACGGGTCTAGAAAAACGATGGAGGCCCATGGAAAACGTTCTGTTCCTCTGTGAAAGTTTACATTCATACAAGCTTCCAAGGTCTGTGTTTAGCTTAGCATCCTCAGGTTCAGCTCAGGGACTATTTTATCAATTTGAATTGACTTCCAGTCTTTCATCAGCTACATTTACACTGTATGATCTCTGGATTTAAACCTCTGACTCTTTGTTTTGATTTGTGCTCCGGTCACAGAAACGTTAAACCCAGTCCCATGTGACCCCGCAGAGAGTTTTCAGGGTTCCTTGAATGCTTTCCCAGGAAGGAACCAGGTGTTGTCAGGATATTTCTGCCTCTGCGAAACCCATCACAGAGAGGAGGCGGAGCTATGATTTCCACAGCGACTTCTGAAAACACGCAGCAGGAAACGTATTGTTTTACCAAATTAATAACTTGTTTTGATTAGCTGACTGATTACCAACAACAACATGCAGTCGCCACTTTGTGTCACCGGGGCTTCCTGCCTCCAGGAGACCGCATCCTGCGTTTCCACAGCAACCTGTAAATAACTGCGTCTCCTGTTTCAGGGGAAACTGTTTTGTTTTAGGCCCTAATTGAGTAGCTGTAGTATTATTTTCTGGAATAACACTTGGAGTGCTGAGTGAATTATTGAGCTGTTTGTTTTACAGCCCCCCCAATCATCAGTGCAGTGCTGTTTCCAACAAAGAAGAGAGAGACTTCATGGATTTCTTTGCTGAAACTTTATCGCCTCACACCAAAAATAATCCTATCTCATAAAATAATCACATGTCCTGATCTCAGAGAGGTTTTGGTGTTGAAAGCTGAGCAGCAGCAGCAGCAGCAGCTGGAAGCTCGGAGTGGAAACCACCTGTGTTTGTCTGACATTCCTCTTGCTCGACAGTCCGCTGTGGCTGATTGCCTCGCGCTGCAAAGGATTATCTTGTCTGTTTATGAAATTATGAAATCGTTAAACAGCTTCATCAAAACTCACTTCCAGGTGATGTAAGGTTCTCCATCAGCTCGGCTCTGAGCATCAAGCCAGATCTGTTGCACACATGCAGGAGAAGTCACGTCTGTCGGATGGGAGTTTTACATCAGGTGGACCATTTATCATGCTGTTCACGGTGTAAACATAAAAAAGGAAAGGAGGAAATAGAAATATTTTTAAAAAATAAGTTAAATTTCCTGTTACAGTTTTAGTTTTTTACAGTAATGGGCACAGCTAACTAAAAAGTTTTATGTGCCTACTAGCACTAAAGCTCAACATGGTATTTAACAGAAGTTAACGCTAAAGTGCTAACATCAATTCAAATTGTATCTGCCCTTGAAAGACTGATAGCAAAGATAAAGCAAAGAGCTTTGCCTAAAGTACTACTACCTGCTTCAATCACCATGGTAACACCTGTAAACTAGTCTGACATAAGTAGAGAATCGATTGGCTGTTGTGAAAAGGAAAAACAGAACTAATACTGCAGATGAGCTGATGGTCAAAGCAACCTAGGTTTCCTCAACAGAACCACAGGCGGGTCTCCCTCCTCCATGCTGGTTTTGTTTGTTTTTGAGGTTTAATTCATCAAGCTATATCTACCACTCTGTGACAAAAGTTTCACTTTTTGAATTAAGTCACTGCAATAAATGACATTTTGGACGATATTATTACTTTGCTCTGCTGCTGTATCTGAACGTTCTTCTGCTGGATTTCACTGGATGTAACTTTAAATGCCAAACAGATCTCAGGGTCAATGGGTCGACCCTTGTTTGTTTCCATTATCTGCTCCATATACAAACCCAGCGAACGCCTCTCTAATCAGCCTGCTGATTACCTTCCAAGGTAATCGTCCGGATGTGTAACTGTACCGTCATGTTGTTTACAGGAGGATTCAAACAAACCAAAGGACTTGTTGCTGAGTCCAGCAGATTGAGTAAAGGCTGAAGGATGGATCCTGACTCTGCTTTGGTTTATTTGTTTCCTCTTCCAGCACAAAATGCACACATGACTCATCAGGATGTGATTTTTTTTACTACTCTTACTCTGTGGTCCACTGGTGTGTTTGGTTGTGCCAAAGCACACATGAGTCCGGCCAGAATCAGGCGGTCATCGTTTTTATTGAAGGATTTAAAATGCCAAAAGGAAGGGCAAAGAAAGGAGGCATTATACAGCTGCAGTGATGGAACTTTAGAAGAAACCCTTTGAGTTATCCCGTCGAGGTCATGGCCTTTGTCTGTCACCAACACACCACCACACAGATGTTGCGCTTTGAAAACTTTGCAAATTTTTGTGCAGCGTGATCAGATGCAGATTATCTCCTTACAAAGAGGCAAATAAGTCAAAACCTTGATAACAAAAGCAGACTTTTACTGTATTTTCCCCAAACTATTAGCAAATTTCAGCACAGCCACATGATTAGTACAGAGTGAAGGTGTGAGGGAGTCTGGCTGAAGTCAATCCATCTACTGTATCTGATCCACAGACTGGCTGCTATAAAAGAGGAGCAGAAAGAAAAGCAGCAGCCAGCATCAGTTTGCATCTAAACAGCCTCAGAAACCAGAGAATCAGAGGATCTGCTGAAGACAAGAAGGCTTCTGGACTTTCAAGAAGGTAGGACAAGCTTTACAGGAACATGCCGCCTTTTCAGAGCAAGAGCAACAAACTCTGCAGGAAGAATGAAAGAATGAAAACCCGAGAGATCACCCTGATCCAGTCAAAGTTCAGTAAATCACTCCAGTCCGACTAAACAGAGTGACACGGCTAAAGCACTAACCTGACCATCTGTTTTCCCTTCCTGGATTAGGTGAGAAGAACAGGGATCTATAAAATAGTTATGGGTTCACACCACGAGGTTCCAGCTCTAACTTTTGTTGCATCTTTTCTCACTGAGGACCAAACTGACTGGCGACAAAACTGATCATTCATCCATCGTCTTTACCTGCTTGTCCTTGAAGGGTCACATGAGTCTGGTACCAATGGTCATTGGTCGAAAGCCGGGGTAAAAGCTGGACTGGTTGCCAGGACAACACAGGACATTTTTTCTAAAGGCTCCCACATACTCAGACAAACTGTACACGTTGTGCGGACTCTGCGCACAGCTCGAAACTGAACATTTGATACGGATTTTTACAATAACATAGTCAGCATTCTTTACTGGCCCATATGAATCCAGGTCAGGTTACTTTTGGGACTTTTAACATCTTCTGCTGCTATAAATTTGTTTGTTTATTTAAGGATCCCCATTATTCTCTGCCACTGTAGAGACTATTCATCCCAGGGTCCAAATAAGAAGGAATAAGAAGCTGAACTGTTAGAGATATGGACTGATAAAGATTCAGCAGCTCCTAGAAAGAACTGCTGCATATCGAAAAGCAAAGATTCTGACCTGAACTTGGGTAAATATTGGGGAGAGATGACAGTTTCAGCAGATCCCACATTCATTTCTGGATGGCTGCAGTTTGTGATTGCCTCGGGAGGAGCGTGGCAGGACAGATATTTTCAGACCCATAAAGTCTGCAGCCTGCAGCTCCATGGAATAATCCTCCGTCCCCAAAGGCCTCGCTACCTCCTGCTCAATAACAGTCTGTCTCCTGCCTTAAAAATAGCTGGACGCTGGAACTCTCATTATAACCAACCAACCGTCCATCTCGGCAGTGGAAAACGTCCGGCAGAGGGGAGGGAAACAGGGTTTGTTTATGAACTAGTTTTCACGAATGGCTTCAGGATTTTACACATGCAAGAAGTGATTGGTGTAGGATGCTGGGACTCTGAGGAGGTAAAGACCTCACTGAAAAACCTCATCTGTGAAGAAGAGGATTCATCCACCTGCAGAGAGCCAGAGCAGAGAGCTTTTTATCATGCCTGGCTTTAACGATCTTCTGTAGTTCTCTGTATGGATTCTCTGTTGCTTCCTCCACTCACTGATTCTGCAGGAATCAGAACCAAACCAGAGCTCAGGTCAAGAAATCCTGACCAAAAGCCAGGTGGTGGTTGGGATTGCGCTGAACCTTCGGCGTGGAAACACTTTGCGTCTGTTATTCCCATTTAATTTCTGTTACATTTCATATGTAGCAATAAATATGTTGATGATAGTGTTATCCATCCATAACATCTCACGTTAACTGAAATAGTTAACTCCTACATGCGTTTCTTAAAGGGACAAAGTCTGAATGACTGTTAATTTCCTGGTGAGCTCACGCTAGAATTATGGTTCAGATGGTGTTTGCCTTTCTACTGTCGCCGCCTGCATGCTCAGATTGCTGCCAAGTTAACAACGCATTCTTGTCCTAGAGCAGTACTTGCTGCAAAGTCTGACTTCATGCAATACACTAGAAACTTTGTACCAATCAGTGCAATAAAATTAATTCCAGTGCATTGTTTTACGAGTCAAACTGGAATGTATGTGACTGAATCTGAATCAATGATTAGATTGATTTCTGCACATAAACTCGATCGGCTTGTCTTGTAGAGTACCTTGAGATAACATTTATTGTGAAATTATTGTTTTGTTGTATGAACTAACTGAACTGAATCATCTATGAAGCTGCTCAGGCTGGAAAAAGACAAATTATAAGCAAAAAAAAAACAAAAAACAAAAAAAAACATGAAAACTAATCAGAAGGTCGTTGGGTGAAGTAAACACGAGAACCCAGTTCTCACAGACCTGGGTAGCAGCACAGATATTAATTGGTAATCAAGTACAGAAACTCATAACTCATGATGAGTTATGAGGTAATTTAGTTATTGTAAGAATGGACGACAAAGTACAACATTTAAAAACTTGTACTTTTAAATTTTATAAAAGCTTTTAAATATAATTTTTTAAATAATTACTTAATTTAATATTTAAATTAATTCATCTACATAGCTAAATAAATAAAAAAGTTCAGCAAGATATTAAGCTCCATTTTATCAGCTTCATTTTAGTCCAGTCACAGCCTTCGGGCGTATATATATGTACCGGTATGTGTAATAAAATAGACACGTCTGAAAACGTCATATCTGTCATTTCCTCTATTTTGAACGTACTTCAAATGATGCTATTTGAACGAACTTCGCATGACCGATATTTTTGCTGTAATGCAATTGGACGAACAGGTGTCTGTCAATAACAGTTGACCAATCAGGAAAGACTAAAGTTTGACGGGGCGGGACCTTGATTAAGTCCGATAGGGGAAGAGCGATACGTGAAGAAACGGAAAGGAAGAATGGCGGCGCTTCGCTAAAGATTTTCATAGTGTGAGTTTTAGTTTTAACAGTAACTTGTTGTAATGTTCGGACCTCTGATGTCATTTGTTGTAAATTAGATTAAGAAAATTGTTTAGTGCTGTCACTTGCGTTTAATGGAGCCTGTAGATTGTTAGGAAGGCGATGCCCATGCTTGCTATTTTGTTAGCTTCAGTGTGCTTATAGGCAAGCAGTTTCTGAAAGCATCATATGGGGGTTTGTGTTACATGTCTTTTTGTAATTTGTTTTGTGAACTAATTTGGGATTTGTGTAAAATCTAATGTAGGGCTTTGAAGAGACGTCACTCACCTGTAGCAACGGAAGCTCTCTGCTAACCCTGAGGCCCAAGTTCATTCCAGCCGTGGGCAGAGAACCACAACCAGAACCTTAAAGCTCACCTACCTGGACATAAGGGTTTGAAACTGACTGGATATCACGGATGAGATCTCCTGAGGCAACTGTGAGTACAATTACACATCAAAATACCTCCAATGAGTTCCAGCCATGTAATAGACTACCACCAACTAAGCACTACAACCTAAATATTTCTAAGTATTTCAGTTCTACTAATAAACAGTGTAATATACCGGTATATGTTTTTTTCTTTTGGGTAATAATTGTTACTCTCATGTCTTAAAGTTTCAGATGTGGTTGATTTAGGTGCAAACCGGTAACATTATGGCTCATAATGAGAGTTTGCTGATGTTGAGCAGCTACATTAATTCAGCCAGACATCTTTTTTTCTAATTTGAGGTTATACTTTTAGGTTTTGGTTGAATCATATATTGTGTAGGTAGCTAATAGTTTAGCTCTCATGCATAAAATCTAGCTAAGTTGTCTTTGGAAGAACAAATTAAAGTTGGCTTTTGTAGCATTATTAGTAGTAGCTATTCTCAGGTTCTAATGTTCAATTTAAAAGAATATGGATAATCTGCAAAACAACAGGAAGGTAAGCACTTCATTGAGTTTGTTCTGTAAGTAATTGTTCTAGAGCAGGGGTCTGCAACTTTTACAATCCAATGAACCATTTTTGTCCTCTGTCCAGTTAACTAAAACTCAGTTAGAGCTACAAATGTTACCTGACCCTTTGAAAGAAGACACAGTTTTTAATTAGTAACCTAGGAAATGTCAAATTTAAGGAACCACATGTTTGTTTTTATTTATTTTAAAACAAATGAAAACAATATTTTCAACAAAACTGGGTCTTAAAAAATATCGCAGGTTCTTTTAGTATCTTTTAGTATAATTACCATTGTAGTGGTAATTCAATGTAATTATTTCTAAAAAAACCCAAAACATTTAAACTGCTAAAACTTGCATTTGTCTATATTTATAGTTAAAAACATTAGTTGACTCTTTATCTTCGTTTGGCCATAATTATTAAGAACCATTGTGGGAGGAAGGACCTGGGATAACGCTCCTTTGTGCTCCCATGATGCAACAGTCTGTCACTCAAGGAGTTGTGCTCATTAGCTTGATTATACTTCTTTAGATTGTTACTGCTGTTTTAAAAAATCAGTTTTACTCTTGCTAAACACAACAATTCATCTTTCTTCATCTGTTGCAGAATTTGTTGGTCAAATTAATTTAAAATTTGACATATTAAAAACTAAGTGAAGCTTTCTGTAGGTAAGTTCTTTTGGAAAAAGGTTCAGGGTGTAATCTGGATGAAATGTTATCTATTACAGTAAAATCAAAGCAGAGAAATGCAGTAGAGTGTGTAGAGACGAGGAATCATGCAGAGATTTGGCGTTTTGAGGCCTTTTTCACAGGGAGCTCTGCTGATTCCCAGCAGCTGTGCGTGATCTCAGACACTCTGCTTCAGAAGCTGCAGCCAAGCTTGTGTGTAAATCTGTGTATTCAGGTGCGCCGCGTGAAGTCATCTCACACAAAGAGGCCAAACTAAAGATTTGCAGGGAAGCTGGAGTTTCCAGGCCAAAACCTTTTATTCTTCCACCACTCAACCTTTTATTGTCTCAGCTAGACTTTCTTCCGCTGCACCAGCTCTTGTTTGAACTCTTCCAGCTTTGACTTTTCGTCCCTCACCCACACACCTCTTCTTGTGCGTCATTAATGGGGATTTGTTTCCAGCTTTAACAGTCATCCCTGTCCTGCAGCCGAGTGAAATAAGAACGCCACATGGCATGTAGCCAACTCCAAGCTCTGTTTGGAGTCCTATCTGTTGCAGTGTGGGATTTTGATCGAATTCTCCTCTTCTTTTTTCATAAACACGACTAAACAGTTCTGCTGGTTTACCAGCAGCTAGCTTTCTATCTCCTAAATCTTAGCGGAATATTCCAAATGTCAAGGTCATGGAAGTTCAAAACATGACTTGTCCACACTGTTCATTTATGTTGGAAAAAGACGCCACAACAAAAAGAGGCCACCGATCTCATGATGTAACATTACATGAACCAAAGTGTGATAAGTATTTGTGCCATAATTTATTATTTACACAAAGTTACAGAAATCTTGTAGTCAGAAATACAGTGAACCCTCGTTTTTCATGGGGGTTACGTTCCAAAAAGATCCCGCGAAGTAGCAACCTTTATTTTTTTTACAATTATTATACAATAAAAAACTCCATAATACATTGAAACAGAAGAACAAAACCTTTTTACAGGCCCAAGCATTTGTTTAACAAATAAAAGTGCTGTATAAACGTTTTTTGTTGTTGTTTTTTTGTTTTTTTTTTACAAATAACTACTGTACTGTAAAACAATAAGGCTTCACATTGTGGAGATCAGCACCGGCCCACCGCGACCCGAGTCATTGAATTTGAACGGGAGAAAATGAAAAATTATGATGAAAAAAATGACAAAGTACGGTCGGACAAATAGTGACTCACGCATTTCATTGCTCTTCTGGCTGAACCGCTGGATCCTGACTGCGCTCTGTAGCGGTTTGTTCTTTTAAAGCCGCGGTGCAGGTGAGTTTTAGAGAGAAGAACATTGTTATCGGTTGTTGTTGTCGCTCTTTTTTCTTCTGGGCAAAAAGATTCTTATAAACCGACATGCCACCATCGATTATGTTTGAGAACTGTAATGAACGGCTCATCAAAGGGTCCCATTCTTGAACTGCTTGCTGAAGTTCAGTGGCCATTCTCAGCATTGTTGCTAAGCGACCAAGTGTTAGTCCATCCTCCTCATCTTTATCCACACTTGTGCCCTCTTCTTCCTCTTGTCTTTCATCATCGCTAGGTGGCTGTGTCATTTCTGCCAGGTCTGCATCGGTCAGCAGATGTGAATCTGCATCAATCAGGGCATTAATGTCATCCGGAGTCATGTCATTAAAACCGTCTCCTCCAGGCTGTTTAGCAAGAATCACAGCTGTATCTATGGCAGATTGATGGATCTCATCAAGCGAGCCTCCGGTTGGGTTTTGCACTGCGTATGGCCATTTTTTTCCCCAGCAGGCATTTAAAGTTTCAGTTTTCATCTCCTGAATGGCCCTCTGAATATTTTGAAGACATGATGCGATGGTGTATCCACGCCAGTGGTCCGTTAGTGAGAAATCTGGATCCGTGTCCATAGCCTCAACAAGATGTTGCGTGTATCGAGAGCCTTGAAAGCACGGATGATGCCTTGTTCCATGGGCTGAATCAGGGATGTAGTGTTTGGTGGCAGAAATTCGATTTGCACACCATCATTCGCCAAATCATCAGCTTGACCTCCGGCATTGTCAACGAGTAGAAGCACTTTAAAGTCTAGTCCTTTTCCTCTCAAATAACATTTGACCTCCGGGATGAAACAGTGTTTGAACCAATCCAGATTAAGCGCTTTTGTCATCCAAGCCTTGGCGTTGTGCATCCAGTAAACGGGCAAATCATCCTTATTTTTGTTTTTCAGTTCTCTGGGATTTTTAGACCTATAAATAAGCCCTGGTTTAATCATAAAACCTGCAGCATTTCCACATATAACCAGAGTTAAACGATCTTTTTGGGCTTTAAATCCTGGGGCTTTGGCTTCTTCCTGCATGATGAAGGTGCGGGAGGGCATTCGTTTCCAAAATAAGCCAGTCTCATCCATATTTAAAACATGTTCAGGCTTATATTCCCCTTCCTCAATGGTTGCTTTAAGTTTATTGTTCACGAATGCTTCTGCTCCAGCGGTATTCGCAGAGGCGATCTCTCCGTGCAGAGAAACATTTTTAAGTCCAAAGCGTTTCTTAAATTTTTCAAACCAGCCCTTGCTAGCATTAAATGCACTTGGTCCTGCGTGAACAGCACTTGATGATGGCCCGGTATCTGCATCCTCCTCCTCTTCCCTGTCACTGTCGCTGCCAGCAAAGGTTTGATACAGTGTTCTAGCTTTTGTGCAGATAATGTTCGGTAATGTTTTTTGTCCTGCAGTCATTAATCCACACAGCTAATGCAGACTCCATCCTTACCATGGTCTTGTTGCAGACAGTTGCATCCCTTTTTGCATCCTTATTAAAACTTATTGCTGCTGTCATCCTTATGTTATTTTCCTCCTTCATTATGTATCGAGCGGAAGATTCATTAATTCCGTAATGGCGACCTACATCCGCATAGCTTCTACCTTCCTTTAGCATGTCCAGAAGTGTAACTTTTTCTGCGATAGTTAGTGTCTTCCTCTGCCTTTTGGGCCCGACTGCAAGTGCCTTTGTCGGTGCAGGACGTTTTGTCGACATTATATGTTTTACAGAAACTTGAAATTGGAAGAGAATTTGCTAACTTAAATTTGGCAAGCTGTTTTACGTGCGTGTACGTATTAAACAGCAACGTTATTGGCACACAGGTAGAGAAGAAGCAAAAAGACTGTTTAGCCAATGAGAATGCAGAACACAATGCACGATGCAAATCCGCGAAGCAGCGAGACATGAAAGGTGAACTGTGTTATAGCGAGGGTTCACTGTACTGGAAAAGTGAAATATCTGTATAACTAAATTTGTCTGAGTAGTTAAATAAGTGAATCAGTAATACTCAGAAATAGGCTCTATTTTGTCAGACATGTAGAATCGCTTCTCTGTGCCAGAATAGTCATATCGGTTCTAAAAGGCACAGTTTTTTGTCTTAGCCAAATGGCACTGCACGGGGCAGTTACCATACATGGAGGGGGTACATCTCTTCAGAGATCACCAGACTCCATTTTGTTTTAGTTTCACTGCAGAAACCAGATTTTGTCAACAAAAACATAATCTAATGGGAAAAGGGAGAGCTTGGACTTTCAATGTTTCTTCAGCGAAGGAAAAGTGGGTCGGGTTTGTGAAAAAGAGAATATGAAACAAATCAGCATTTTTTACTCCTAAGATGCATTTTCTGGACCACTGACTCGTCTTTTCTCAGTGTCTAAGCCAAATGAATGACGGATTGTGTGTATATAATGCAACTTCTTTCCATCGCATATCTTACTTAGCCAGAAATGTCTTTTTCAGGCCTGTCTTTCTGAAAGCTGGCAAAAATATTATAATGTTTTTGAATTAGAGGTCCAATTGGTCCTCCACCCCTCTGAGCTACAGGCAGACAGGGATCAACAGAGCTTTTAAATCCCTGCTCAGGGTTTCGGTCTGTCAAGTGTTAAAGTAATTTCTCTTCAGTTATATTCCTCGTATAAAATCACATACAAGATGAAAAATTTGCCATAAATGTGTCCTCCTTGGTGCTATTGTGTTGGCCATTGATGTCTGAGTTGGGATTCCTATTGTGGCTTCATCATTTTCCCTATTAATAACATACGTTTTGATGATTTCTTCTGCTATCGCTATGCTACCTCTGGATTCCAAACTCAGGCATCAGATACACCTGTTGTGGATAGAGGACCTCCTCACCATGCCAGTCAAATAAAGGCCTGGAAAACATGAGGACAGGAACACTCGACTGCTTGATACTGTAGTCAAGTCCGATATCAAGTACTTGACTTGATATTCATTCAAGAAATATTCATGAAATATTCATTCAAGAATGAATATGTTTGCAAGAAAGCAAAACTATTCCCTTAAACTCATTTCTATGTCCCTTGTGGGAATTTAGTAATTGAAGACTACACAGCAATGATACCGCAATCTAGCAGAAGAACATTATGTGAACATGGGCGTGTTGCATAAGTGTCTTTGTGCAGGAAACGGCTGAAATCACAAAGGGAAATCTCCAGGTGATTCAGCCATAGAACAGGAGCTGAAAATGACTCTGTGGGATGTTTTTATTACTGAGTTTCTGTTACTTTAACCTCTTTCACTGAGGTAACCAAGTCTCAAAAGGACAGCGTCAGTGTGAGTCCAAGGGCGTTCTCAGGGATGGAAGGACGACTGTCCTGCTTTGGTTCTGCACCACTAGCACATGAAAACATTTGTCGTTTTAAGTTACCATTATTCCAATTAGATGATTAATGTTGTAAAAAGAGGCAAAAAGCTTGCATAACTGTTTGCACTCTGGTTCAACTTTCATCATGCTGGGATGGTCAGGATATGATACATCTAATTATCTTGTAATTACACCTTTTTTTCTGCAGGTTTAGTAATATAATCTGCCTGCCGGATACCAGATGAGACCACAATGAGACAATAACCTGGAGCTTTGGTCCAAGTTCTTTTGTATTCCAGCCACATGTTGAATCCTCATAAACATCATGATTGTTGCAAACTCCACCAGTAGGCGAGAATGTCCTTAAAATCTCTGGAAAAATTGGATGACGACAGTTTATCTGCCCATCAGGAAAGTCGGACATCCGCTCCAACTTGAAGTCTTTGTCTTCCACAGCATCACTCCTACGACTGCAGCTGCAGAGAACCAGGCAGGAAGTCATGAACGAGACTCTGTTGGACAACTGTGAGCCACCGTGGAAACAAACTCCTCATCTATAAACCAAACAAGACAGAGGAAATCATTGAGGAATAAGCCGAAGACTAAGTCCAGGCAGGAAAGGTGGAGATGAACGGAAGATCTGTGTTTTATGAAAATAAACCTCCAAAGCTTTCCGAACTCGTTTTCGGTCCAATATAATCTATGTGATAATACATAAATTAATTTCATTACTTGTTTTGGGGCTGCAACTGACTTATTTTGGTCATCAACAATTGAATGGATTAATCGTATTTTCGTATCGTCTTTTTGGTATAGAAAATATTTCCAACATTTTTGTACATTATTTTGTAAATTTCGTTGCTTTGTACTTGTGACAGTGCAATGACAATAAAGTTGAATTCTATTCTAAATACATTAAAATATGCAAATAAACAATTCCATTCAGAGTTCAACCGGCTCCACCATCTTGCTGCTACGCTCTCCTACCACATTGTGTGTAACGCCCTCCGTCCTTGGTTCCCCAAACTGGTGGAAACAGGCGTCACCTCTCAACAAAGCACCAACGTTTGAAGACACCCAAACTGAAGTGATTCAAGAATGAAAGTTCTTTTTGGTGGAAGCAAGCTAATGTTGTTACTGGGATCTGCTTGTTCTCTGACATAGTGATGGAAATAAGACTGGATTTTCAACATACTCTGGAAATACTGGTCCAGAGTAAGTGGAGGAAAAATAACAAAATAAGCCAATGTTCAAGAAAGAAGAGTGAAATCGTCCTCAGATTTTCATTCTTGAAACAAATGACTGCATTAGTGTGATTCTGCAAACAAGTGTGCAGTTTAAAGAGAGGTCCCCGACCTTACTGAGCTGCTGCAGCTGCAGACTGACAGCAAACGTTGCTCCAACAAGAGAGCTGTCAGCTGGAACAATGGGAAGGATTCAATACCTCCATCATGACTATTAATCAACACGGGGTGTGAAGAAAGATGGATGTTCCCAGTCAGATGGGTCCTAACAAGCTGAAAATAGAAACTTTGCAGCAGAAGAAGCAAAAACCAGAACTTCTGACTTAATTATACCACTGAATGTTCAATGTATGATCAGTAAGCGGGTCACGCCGAGGTCACCCTGATCTACACGGATATCCCTGCACAGACTTGCGGTGTGGAAACTTGCCGCCACTGAGGCTCCCTGGCACCGACCTCAGCATTCTTCTCCTGACCGTCACTGTTGGATTCCTCTGGGCTCTGCCCTTAAACCGTATACCACCGCCATCCTTCTCTGCCAGTTTACGGACTTCAGATTCCTGCATGGTTTCCACCCTGTAGTCTGAGTTACGACGCAGTCCATCCATTCTGCCAGCAACTCCAGTATGCATACCAGTGATGCCTTTATATTCCCATTGTCCGGAGGGTACACCTGTAAACATAGGCAGGTTTTATTAGGGGAGTTAAGTTCTAGCTGGTGTAAGGACACACCAGCGTTGCTTCTATCAGCACATCTCTTCTTACTGACGAAATTTCAAAAACAAAACCTATTGGGCTGCAGCCAGACACAAGTCATATGTGTCACTGTGAAGAAAGTCTGGCTGCTGGACACATCTATTAAACACGGACAGTATCCAAAACAAACACTTCCACTGCTGACATGGAGTTATGTGCTGTGTGTCTGTCCGCGCTTAAGTGCCAACCTGACAAACGACTCAAACCTTCCCAACGTCAAAGCTAAACCTAGGATTCTCTTTTTTTTTTTTTTTTAGCTCCCTCGCCGCACGGCCCAGTCCTAAAGATTTTAGAGTCGGTAAGTTTCCCTGTTTTGTTTTTCTCATCAGACATCTCTGTAAAATCTGGACGAAGTCAGATTTATCCCGATACACCTCAATAATTCAATTCTAAAAAACAATCAAGATTTTTAATACAGAAATGTGGTGCCTGCTGAGAGGTTCTTCCACAGTATCTGCTCCCAGTACTTGTCTGGGCTCCTTTTGCATGAATTACAGCATCGAAGCAGCTGGTCGGGTGTTAATAACGCCACTGAGCAACAGACCAGTACTTTTTCTCCTTAGCCCAGGAAAAATGCTTCTGATGTAGTCTGTGGTCCAGTAGTGCCTTGAAACAAGGAATGTGACAGTTGTGGCAAATGTCCTGGATACGTCTATGTGCTATGACCCTTGAAACTTTGAATCCAGCTACAAAGAAATAGAGGGTGTTTACTCACCTGATAGTGCTATAAACTCGATTTAATTGCCGACCAAAATTGCAACATTTGTTCCATTTTCATCTGCTGCGGTTCTTTCACTCTACACTTTCAAACCAACCAAATCCTTTGAGAAACTTGTTATCCCCACCCCTTCTTTGTGGTGGCGCTGCACCAAGAACCACTGAAGGAAACAAGACAAAAACTTCTGAAAAAGACAGAAGTTTTTGTCAGCTTATCTGTCTTTCTTCACAAAATGTAAACAAAAATGGAGTGGTTTTGGATTTTAGTGGTTGAAGGATTTCTCTTATGTCTTTGGTTAAAGACTATGAGCAATTTCAAATTTTTGGGTGCATTTTGAACCAAACAACTCCAATACTGGTGGATCCCAAGGATAAAACACTCAAACACAAACTCAGCTGTGTTGTTTATGCAACTACAACCCAAATGATTGAGCTGAACGGAAAGTAGGACCAGTGTCCTAATTGCATCATTAGTCGGTTGTGGTTTGCTGGGTATACGTCTTGCAGTCAGAAGGTTGTGGGTAGATTCTAGCTCCCCCCATTCACATTTTGATGTGCCCCATGATCTATATCGGTATGGATGTGCGTATTAGGGAGTGTGGTTTATTAATTTTACTATTAGTGGGATTGTTCTCACTAAAACCTGTAAGACTGTTACTTCCAGTCATGTTCAGAACTGAATTAACCTTTTGGATGAGAGGGAAACAACTTACAGAAGGAAGAGAAGTCCAGTTGCCTTCTGCATAAGCACTTAAAAAGTCACAATATTGTATTTTCAGCATGTCTTCCTGTAAACCAAACATTTGGCATTGCTCAGACAATAAGATCTGAGTCAAAGGACAAGTTATATGGAAACTAATTTAATTCCTTCTGAAGTCTCTAAAAGTTGATGTGAGGAGAGAGAAATGGGCCAAATCTCTGCTGGACCACCCGCCAACATGGAGACTTTCACAATGACGCGACATGCACTGTCTCAAACCTCCGCCAGGCACCACATCAGGGATGAGTTTAAGACACAACACCCATGCAGTAATTCTTCCGAGTACTTCCAAAACCTATTAATTTGTCTCTGATAGAAGAGTGGAGATGGCCTGAAGTGAAATGATGTTGCACTGCTGACACGTATCTGTTCTTATCCAGACAAGCAGGGGCATGCTTCTTCAGTGTCTGCATCTTCCAAACTCAGGCATCAGTTCCAGAAATTCAACCAGAACAAGCAGGGGCCACATGGCGAAGCCTCAAGCTTAATAAGAGTGTCAGACAACACAATGTTTTGATCCGTCTGAGTTTTAAACCTCAGGAACGGCAGTGCAACATTCCCAGTGTCACAATTCTGCTCATCCAGTAATCCACCTGACCTGTCGTCATTTTCAGCAGGAAACCAAAATAAAATCAGTAAAACGTTGAGAATGATAGAAGGTAATGGAGTTCTTATAGAGATGTCTTTATTCTGGCATTTATGTGCCAAGATTTATCAATGAGTCCAAATATCTGCTCCTCCTGTTAAGGGACAGTCTCCAAACCACACAGTCTCCAAAACTACAAGTCATAGATACATGGGACCAATAGTACACACTATATAGTTTTCAACCCCCACCTTCGGCCAATAAGACAATCTTCTTTGGTAGTTGGAAGAGGATCATGTTTAGTGTTAGTAAATTATTTGCTCAGTGGTATTTATTTATTTATTTATTTATTTATTTATTTTTTTACCAATTCATGAGGATTATTTCACGGATGCAGGGTTGGGGTAGGTCTTGATCCCACCCCGAATCCTGGGATCAAGTCCCAGGGTTCTTGGGTCTTGGTCTTCACCTTAGAGGGCCTGGTGTTGGAAGAACCAGTCTATGCCAGAAGTGACAAATCTTTATTTCTCTGTTTTTTCTTCTTTTTTAATCTTAAAGCTGTTGTTCAATATAAGCTGATTAATTCATTTTAGAGGTTGTGTATCAATGTTTGGCTGCATTTGATAAATATAAGTTTATTATGACAGTAATTCATTTAGGAAATAGTTTTGTTTGAGTAACATAATCTTTCCATTTTGTGGTGTTCAAAAAACCCTGAATGTCAAAGTTCTGGTCTTAGTCTTGGAAGAACCGGCCTTGACCAAATGTAAGCTACAGCCAGTTCAACTCAACCGTTGAGTGCATATCTTTTATTTATTCAGGCATGTAGCTACTAACAATTTTACACTCTTGGAAATGTTTGAAATGACCCACATAAATGAAGAGAAATTCTTTTTGTATGTCAGTGAAAATTTGCTAAAGTTGCCGGAGGACATGCTGAGGGGTTCATAGCAGGAATCTGTTGTGTTGTAGATTTCATTAAAATCAGGTTGACTGGCTGACCAGGATATTGGAGTTAGGTTTTATTTTCTCTCTTCATTGAAGCTACACCTGGGCTTTCTGTTTCTTAATGGGAATCAATGCTGCAAATAGCTCCACATTCTCTTTCTATAGCCTTGAGTCCTGTGTTTAACGCTGTCTTTCTCTTATCGCAGTACTTCTCAAGTAGTGGGGCGCGTCCCCCCCCAGGGGGGGCGAAGTGTCGGGGTGTGTGTGCAGGGGAGGGGTGCGAGAAGCAGGACTGTTTTTATTCATTCTTGACTGATAAACAAGCCTCCGGTCACTAGGTGGCAGCAGTGTTCAAACTAATCAACAGACTACCTGTTCCAGCCAGCAGAAGCAGCTACTCAGCCCTGCTGTAAATGGAGCAGAGGGGGAAAAATGGCTCGAAGGATACAAGCGCGGATGTTTTGAAATATAGCTACAGTAATAGAGGAGAGATAAAAGAGAAACAGCAGCAGAGGTCAGTAAAGCAAGTATGACAGAGTTATGGACAGGCTAAGAAATTTGTATTTTGAAATACAAGAATCCAATCGTAATACTACGAGAACCAAGTCGTATTAGCAGAATAGTTTACATATTGGCAGAATAAAGACACAATATTGCCGGAAGAAAGTCGTTAAATTAAAAAGCTTCAATAGAGTGACGTGATGTGATCCGCTCAGTTAGTCTGGTTCTGTCTTTGAAATAAAAAGTTTAAACAATCGTTTCAAAGTTCTGGGGCTGAAAATTTGCTTCTGATGTGCTAAAACATTTAGTATTTACTCATTTGTTAAACCAATACCAACTATAACCTTACAAGACCCTCAGTATTCCACAATACGTGAAAATTATGGTCCCAAGGAGGGGCAAGACGGAAAATAATTGAGAAACACTTATAGATAAAGCGAGTAGATTCCTTCCTGAGGTTTTTGCTAGATACAGAGGAAGGGGAGAATAAACACAGCGGAATACTGTTCTGGCTCCTGGAAAAGTTTGCTGAAGTTCAACTGCATCCTCTTCTTTTTGACATGACTGTAAATTTAGCTAAAATTGACCAAGAAGGTAAAATAGGTCTACCTGGCTTTTAAAAACCATCAGTTGACTTGGGAAGACTCAAAGCAAAAATGGGAATTATAGAATTTTCCTTAATTTGATCAAATTTACAGAGCACATATAGGTGGTTTGTGAAATTATCCAAGTGAGAAAATGACTCTTCAACGTACCAAACGGCACCCTGTTTATTTAAAGGCTGTTTTAAAGTACTGCAGTGAATACTTTCAAGGCAACAATTACAGAGTTGTACATAAAGTGTATACATGTAATTGTGCATATCCATGTAGTGTAATTTTTAATTAGGGCCTTTACACTCTGTTTTGGATTCCTTTAACATGACCAACTGAGTATTTAGTGAAAGAGCTGCATCTCCAGCCTCATTATCATCATTAAAATGGAGAGCTAATGATCCAGTCTCGTGAGTGCAGCACAGAGGCACACCTACGCGGCGCAGAGCCCGGGGCGCACTGCGGAATCACGCTCCCAACCAGCTCCATCTCATGTGTGAACAGCACTTTGGCTCCCCTCTGTTTGGGCTTGTGTCAGTTAAAGTCCTGAGCAGAACTGGTTCTAACATGATCTCATCAGGCAGGAGAAACGACATGCAGGAGGGACAGGAGGCTGGGAGGAGCCGCACCAACTTGATATTTTAGAGATTAAGGATTGGGAAGCAAATAAGTGTGATTGTGAGGGAAGGAAGGAAGGGTGGGTAAGGAGGAAATTCAGTTAGGAAGGAAGGTCATAAACTTCATAAAGAGGTTGTAGCTTTTAGGTAGATCACACTAAGCTTTAGTTAGATTAGTTGGCGCTAATTGCGATTTTCTTGCTTTCTGATCCCCCATCGTCAAATTTAACCCCAACTTTATACAACCACAAACTCGACCCTCATCCACTGAAACCAGGGGTCTAGGTCTAAAAAGCCTTTAACCTCACTGATCCAACATAAAATCAGATAGTCCAGAAAACTATTTCTTACCACATTCATTACCTTGGGAAGTTTCTTCAGCTTGTTTTTAATACAAGATCAAACAATAGTTGTTTCTAAAGCCGTAAGAAAAGTAGCTCTCCAATAAATAAAGCAGGGATCTGAGACTGCTGTTTTAAAGCTAATTCATTCAAGCATTTTAGGATTGGACTTGTAAAAAACAGATGCACCATGAAACTTGACATCACTCACTTTCACCTTTCTTTGTTTTATTTACTTGGACTTTATCTGGAAAGATTGTGCCCCATAATTTCTGTTTATGATTCAGAAGAGCAATTGTTGGGTTCCCAAGCACATTCGGGAGGCAGGCAGCACATTTTTGTAGAGGAATTTAATGAAGTACCCAAATAAAAGCATAGCCTACTTATAAAACTGTGGGTTCTGCAAAGGAAGAAACAAACAAATATGAAACACAAAAAACTGCCAGATATTAATAGGTTACAGAAAAATCTGACAAATGAAGAACCAGGGATGTAAATGCAGAGGCAGGTGATTGTGGAGCGAGGAATAGGTGAATCTAATCAGCTGAATCTGTTGCAGGAGTCTGGGAAGCAAGATTGAAAAAAGCTGAGGGAAAACTGCTTAATTGGCAAAGAATGATTACAGCCAGAAAACTTGCTAAGCGCGGTGGTCAGGGTGCTGTGGTGGCCCATTGTGTTTTTGTATTAAAAGATGTTAAGTAGACAGGAAATGTAAAAATATTACTGGGTGTTTATATGTCACTGGAAGATATCGCCGGTAAACGCTATTTAAACCCACAACTATTCTTAAAAACAGCACATCAAAATATACAATTAAAATGAAAATTCATTATTTGCACTTCTGTTTAATCCAAATTAAGTCAGCAGCTCCATAAGGCCCCCAGGGGCCCAATAAATACTAATATTTTAACACAGACCACAGATATATAAATGTAACATTTATTTATTGAGATTATCAATGCGCTAAGTTTGACTTTATGGTTTCAACATAAATTAAAAGATTTTAAATTGTTTAACACTTAAATGTAAGATTTTATGGAGCTGGCAAGTTTACTTTGTAAAAGTTCAAAGAACAATATTCATAGTTGATGCTGTGAGTTTAATATTTGAGTTTGAACTCTGTTTGTTCACAAATACAAATGAGTAAACTGCGATTATAACTTATTGCTTTTTAGGTTGAACAATTAAACTACTCCCCTCTCCCAGATTAAATCTAACACAGAAGATGTTGGAGGTGCTGATGTTTTAGCAGCAAGAGGGGCCCCTAGGTCAGATTCTGCTCCAGGCCTCGGACCTTGGACCGGCCCTGCATGATGAGTTAAATCCGCTGCACTGCACAGAGATGCGCAACAAACGGGAGATTTAATTCAATGCGGCTAATGTGGCTTTAGTAGCTCTTTAATTTCTGTATATTGAGTTTTTAATAAGCGTCACAGAAACTGTTTTGGTTGCCCGGGCTTTAAGGGACAAATTTTTCAGATCTCTGCGCACTCGCGCGCATTAACTCTGACTGACTAAGTGGACAAAGAAAGCATTTGATGTAGTTTGATTCTTTGAGTAACTGGGAAAATAATAGAATTAATAATAAAATGATATAAAACCAGCGTGAAGCGTGACGGCGAGGCTGAACCGGGCTGAACCGGCACAGGTTCGTTAACCACTAACCGCAGTAGCTATGTTTAGGAGCTTGATATTAGCTTTAGCAAAATGTAGTAGTTGGTGGTAGTAAATGGTAACTTTGGCAACAATGGCAGGCATTGATGCACAAAGCAGTGATGGAGAGTGGTGATATATAATGGTGTCATGTTAGCAACAACAGTACCTAACAGTAGCATTAGCACTAGAAGTAACTACTGATATCTGATAGAGAGGCAGGACGAGCATTAAGTACAATGGTAGCTGTTAGTAGCATCAGCTACCAAGATAGCTAGCTAATGATGTGTTTTCAAAACACATCATTAGGTGTGGTAGCATCAGAACTTTAGTAATATGTTAGCTCACAACGACCTGTCGGCCAGTACAGGTTATTTTCCGCCTGTGGAACCAATAAAGGATTATTTTATCCTATTTTACACAAGTTGGTTACCATGGAAACTGAATATGGCTGGTGGATTGATACTGCTGACCAGATAATCCCAAGAGCAACATCTGGAAGGTTCCTCTATGTCTGTCTTTAAGGGAACAGAAACACAATTTTGTTGTTTCTGTTGTTTATTAATAATTTGAATAATTTGTGGACTCAATCATTGGCATATTTCATTTATAAGGGCACACTAAGACATCTGTGTTCGTATTTGTTGGCCTACATGAATAGAAAATCCACCAGAGGATATGGTCTTTACTTTCAGTGCATACAATCCGAACTGAACTTGGAAAGAAATCTTTTCAGGTTTCTGCTCCATCTTCTGGGAACCAGTTTCAAAAAAACCTTAACCTGGAGGTGCTGTTGTTACCAAATGTTTGGAATTCTGCTGTTACTGATTTTGAGAAGAACTTATCTGTCTGTAAATGTTTTGACTGAGGAATCTTTTAACAAATTTATTTATGACTGTCAGGAACACACTGTTAGCTGAGTCCATGTCTCCAACATGGCATGTTTGATTTTGGGGAGTGCTCAGGATAAAGCCTAGCTGCTTCTCACCCTTCATTTCATAGAAACTTAGTCATGATTCGGAGGGCTTGTTTAGAATATGTTGTTAATCTTCTGAGTATATTCATGTTCTCTTGATGAATTTACAACTAGATTTTCATATAAAAGCATTCTAAAAAGGAAGATTTAATGTCTTTTCCAGCCACCTGTGTTGGTATTTAGTATACCAACAGCTAGCAATGACTTGCCTAAAAGAAAGGTGGGAAGAAATCCCATCCAAACATGATGTAACACATCTAAATCAGAGCATGAAGCCAAGTGATAGGGGGTGGGCAAATGCACCATAAAGTACAATTATCACTGTGGTTTGGTCTGCAAACTCCTGAGAAACAAATGCTTAACTTGTTTTTACCACCCACATGCTTACTTTGTTTGATATTATCAGCTTTACCAAGATTCTGTGCAAACAGTGGGTACCCATGTTTTTTTATGGTGGTAGTGACATCACTGTGCTGGATGTGGTTAAAAAGCTGATTTTGCAGGTTGGGTTTTAAAATCTTGTAGTTTGGCAGTACTGTTAGTTCTTTCACAGTACAGCAAAAAAGTTTAATTTACAATGTTGATATTCAACATGCTCTTGGTCTTTCTTGAGGCTTTAGAGGTAATGCTCAGTTAATTGCTTTATGTGATGTTTTAATTTTTGTGTAGCTTCACTACTGGGTAGGATTGATAAGATAGCAGATCCTGAAATAAGTGAAAATCAATGCCTTAAAGATGTTGCTGTTTAAGAAAGTGGTAGCAGTTTATAAACTACCACTGTCACTAAGTGACTAAATTCACGATTCTCATGGGTTCTTTTTTTAAAAAGTGGTTGAAAACTGGAAACTCCTAAGCATTGACTTTAAATGACACTAAGTAACCTCATAATTAAACTTTATAGCCTGAAGAAAAAAATAATTTAACTACGTTACTTGAGGACAATAAGTGGCGCCTACTTTTTCTTTCCTGTTGAGAAATACTAACCAGCGCGGTCAACGGTTTTCTAAGACAATAGTGTTACTGCGTTTGTAAGTACTTTAAACACATTTTCTGAAATGTAATCAACTGTTGACTAAATTTGAGGCCATATTTCTTAACCAGAATAGGGTGGGTTTCTAACTTTAGGTGGAAAACCCACTTTGGGTGACTTCCCAAACTAGCTCAGTCATTGGAAGGCCAACATTGGGATAGATTCAGCGTCTGTGTGCGATTTTCTTTTGGAGGTTTTGTCTCTGTATTTTAAGTCTTTGGTGGTGTATTTAAGTTTTCTTCTGAGTCTTAATGCCAATGCATACTCAGCAAGAACAGATGTTTGTTCTGTCTGTAGCTGAAGCCCTGGATATGTAGCTCTAGCAGCTTGGACTTCACCCTTCATCACAGCAGAACTTTTACTTGTCTGACATCTACTATATAGAAAGGATGAGGGCTTCCCAAAACCGCACTTGAGTTCTTGTCAAGTATGAAATGTCCTGGCCAGAGAGAACTTTGTTCTTGCAGCCTGGCAGAGAGAATATTTTTTTTGTTCTTGCAGAATTGGCCATTAGTCCTCAGTTCTTTAATTTTGATAATCTGTCTTTTTCTGTGCACTGTGTTCTTTTTACTCCCCTTTTCCATCAAACACCTTCTTCACATTTTCATCTCATATTTTTTGTTCATCTTGTTTTTGCTGATGCTCTGATTAGTTATAGCCTCCTTTATCCCAGTGTTTTCCTGTATTTGTGTTTTCGTAATTTCCCTCAGCTGTTCTGTCTTAGTTGTCTGCTCCTCAGCAGCTGCTGTGCATCAGTTATTTTGCCTCACCTGCCCATTGTTCCAGTTATCACCATCTCAGGTTGTAAACCTCCTGTTGCTCTCATTGCCTGTTTTTTCCCTGTTGGTCTTTGGTTTCCTTCAGTGTTAACTGCAGCTCTGGCTTGTAAGTTAATCTTTGTTTTTTATTAAATCAGTCTTTAAACAATCCTTTCCTCCCTCTTTAGAAGAGGATCTGTTTAGGTCTTTCCTGGCTAAGACAAATCTGTGCCAAAGCAGAAAAAGCTTTAAAATTACCAGTTGGCCATTGTTTAAAAGCTCAATTTATGATTTTTCAGGAGTTAGAATTTTTTTTGTGCTCCCCTGGTCACTTAGTGCCCCATGAGCGGTGCATGATGCGTCACTGACCCTCAGACAGAGGAAGTAGATTTATTTTAAATAAAGTGAAAGCTTTAGCCTGATGCAGGTTGGAGATTGGGGGGCATAAAGTTGTGCAGCATTGGTCCCAACTCTATTTCTGCCTGAGCTCCACTAAACTCCTGCGCTCAGAGACCTTGGAAGGAATGAGAAAACGACACCTAGGAAAACATTCCTCACGGTGGACCCTATTCATGCTCAGGCTGGATTCCCCGCGTGTCCCATGAAGCCCCGTATGAGCATATTAGCATTCTTCTGACACTGGGAAGGTAACACAACCCGAGGGAATGCCTGGGGATTTGTAACCAGAGCTGGTAAACATTTATTTCCAGGCAAGCTGCTGCCAAAGAACGGTCAACATTTATCTCTTCAACTGTCAGGAAAGCTGACATGCTGCAATGCTTCTCCTGTCCCCCCTGAGGAGGACGCAATGTGGGAATATTATTCAGATTTACAATAGTTTAAGTGCTGCAGGGTGACATTTATCTACTGTCAGGCTGCAGCTGAAAGAAACCATTATTCAGTTTTTTTTTTTTTTTTATGCAGCATCATGGTCATGACAAAGCCAACAACCCCAACTGAACATATTTAGCTTTTGCTTATTTCAGGTGTTGCATAGAAATTGATACTGTCAAAGAAAGTAATAGAGGAACATATTCTCATTTAGAACCAAGAAAAGCAGTGAGAACTCACTTTATTTATTGCACAAATAAAGCACCTTCCACTTTGTCCAACAATCCACGACCTGGCTTGACCTTTGGCCAGTGCGTTTCAGTTCGACAGCCTCAGACTGACTTTTCCAGAGAAACTTCTAGTCAGGAACTGCATCACCTTTGAACTGCATAGTTTAACATTTCAGGCATAAATTAGCTTAATGTAAACACAAATGAAAAAACCCCCTAATTTCTCAAAGTTTTAGGATTAGGAGTTTTTTCGACCAAATGAAAATTGGTTTATTTTGAAAAAACTGCAACGGAAAAACATTTTTTGCATCACTAGTCAACAACCGACTCAAACCACAAATAAGACAACCGGAAGCCTTTGGAGGAACATGGCACGGCATGTTTTTGTAGCGACTTATCATGTGAGCAAACATACTGAAGAGATTTTAATTGCTACTGAAAAATTGTGCTTTAGACATTAGCAGAATATCGACAAAGTTTTGCAATAATTTGTAATAGAAATCCAGATAGTGTGACCAAGGAGGTCAAGCTTCGTCTCATGTCACCGTTTCTCCAGAGGACATTTGGCTTTTGCATGTGAGCAGCTACAGCTTGAATGTGAGGTCTGTGGAGCAGGACCTTCACTCTTGATCTGCACCCAGTTGTTTCATCTCTCAATTTAAGTTTGTGGAGGAATTTAGTCTCACTTTGCTTTGTTGAAGTGATTTAATTTAGACACACTGAATGATTTTCTCGCATGAACGGCTTCTTGAAGGACATGCAACAGCATCTCAATTGGATTCAATCTGGACTTTGATTAGGCCACCTTAAAATGTTTACTTTTTCTTTTTGAGGTGTTCAGAGTTGGGCTTGCTGGTGTTCTTTGGATCATTGATCTGTTGCAGATAGGTAGTAACAGGCAAATAGTTACTTTTGTCCACAGAAAAGTTTACAGAACATTACATTTTCCCCAAATAAAATAAATTGAAATGTGCTTTTTGTAGTTACTCTTTGTCTAACATTAAAAATGGTTTGATCTGCATTAACAGAAATGATCT
This sequence comes from Alfaro cultratus, assembly GCA_903066825.1. Lineage (NCBI taxonomy): Eukaryota > Metazoa > Chordata > Actinopteri > Cyprinodontiformes > Poeciliidae > Alfaro > Alfaro cultratus. The sequence goes on along the minus strand of CAEFZX010023314.1, from coordinate 5,162 downwards.
TTAAGGGTATAAATATGCTTTTCATTTGAGAGATGTTAAATCCAAATTGGAAGAATTCTGGACTTTTTGGTTTTGATTATAAATGACCATCATGTTGGATAACAGCAAATAATGCTGCTAATTGTACATCAACAGCAGCACTTTTTACCAGTAAATGAAGTAAAATAGTCATAATGAAGTTGATTTAAGGATCTACATAAGATCTTGTGTTTTATAGTTCTCTAGTAAAACTCAATACAAAATACAAAGAACTTTCTCCAGAACAAAGAAAACTTTATTTTTTATCTTTGAACTCCTCTAAACTCAAGTTGACATGTTGAACGTTTGCAAATTTAATCACATCGTGAACAGAATACAAAATAGCACCCAAATCAATATAAAATAATTGGAAGTGAACAACCATGAACGCTGAACGTAGCTCGCTGTGTAAATGCTTCATATTTTCTTTCAACACGTGGCCCAGCGTGGAATAACCCCAGAAGGGGATTCACTCCAAGATTCCTATGCAGTGAAGTTTGAGGGACGGCTTGTGCTTTGAGGGGCCGTGTTCTCGGGGGGCCCACAAGTGACAGCATCTCATCAATCACTCCCGCATGTTCTCTAAGTAAACTTTTGACTCATAATCTGACTGGCCTTGTACTGCTGTCCCCTTTGTGCTGAAACATATTTGTTTTTCTATCTGAAGGCACTTTGTCATGCCTGCTTGTAAAGTAACAGACACACCAGTAATGGGAGGCGGTCCCAGCTTTACTCAGCTGTACCATTGTTCCTCTAAGACCTGCCTTTAGTTCTCACTACAGTGGAAATTAACTCAACTGCACATGTCTGAAACTTATTCAGTATAACGTGTGGCTACCACAGCTGGGGTCAATTTTGCATGTCTGTGCAACAAAGGAAGCCGCCCCAGGATTCCCGCCCAGTATCGTCTGTGCAAACCGATGGGATGTGTTTCCATCGCCTGATGACCTCATGCTTCAGAGATGCCTGAGGTCATTGTGGGAGCTCCCGCAGGTTTCTGATCAGGACTTGCCAGGTTTCGATAAAGAAGCTTCCATCCCCACCCCGAGTCTCCATAGAGATGAAGCTGACTAACTAATAACTGTAGCCTGGCCTTTCTGTTTACACCGAGTGGGTTTACTTTCCAACTCTCACTTGTTCAACACAAAGCTGTTTTAAGCTTGGTCTGAGTGCTGGTGATGTAGGCTGTTGGTTGGCCTGGTCACAGTTGAATCTAGGGATAAATCTACAGTCAACCCTGAACAGACATTACGCAAGAAAGCATCCTGATGAGATGAAACACTTCAGCTGACTCCTCTCATTTACAGAGGAGGTGGAGCTTTCCTTCAGGGGTCTGAAATCTAATCCTAGAAAGCCGATGTCCAGCAACTTTTTAGATCTCCCTAGTCCAAATAACCTGGTGATTCTGCTTGATTGTCATCTATTGGCCTCAATTTCTCTGGTAGAGCTTCAACTGGGGCAATCAGCAGACTGGAGTTGCTGTGAACAATGTCGTTGATTTTCTGTGCTGTTTTAGAATTGTAGCCCGCCTGTGGTTGTAGTCTGGCAGTGGCAGAGCCCTAAAACCCGACCGGCTCAGTGACACCTCTGTTTTGTTCAAGAGTAAAAGGTTTCTGAAACAAGATGATCAGAAGCATCTGGTCTCATGCACAATAAAGCAGGTTGCCATCAGCATAGTCTGCATCGTCGTGATGTCAACTTGAACAACTACGGGGAGAAATAACTTTACCAGAACCGGAACCCTGTGGTCCTCCATAACCAGTGGTAAGCACCATCAACTAGAAAGCTACTTCTGCTAACCCGAAAGCACTAATCAAAAACATTAGATTCTCTTCCGTTAAAACATTACACTTGGGGCGTGCCGTGGTGGCGTAGGGGATAGCGCGACCCACATTTGGAGGCCTTGAGTCCTCGACGCGGCCGTCGCGGGTTCGACTCCTGGACCCGGCGGCATTTGCTGCATGCCTTCCCCCCTCTCCTTACCCATTCCTGTCAGCCTGCTGTCAAAATAAGGGACACTAGAGCCCACAAAAAGCCCCCTGGTGGGGGAAGAAAAAACCCCCCAACATTACACTTGGTGGAAGCTAAAGCGCTGAATTCAACCTTGTTGATACTAATCATGTGTCAGTGACGCATCCTGTGTTTCAACATATATGACCTTCCGTAGGGTCAAGTTGGTCACGACACACCCTCCTTTGCAATGTGCTCTTCAGCAAGTGATTCTTTGGAACAGACCTTTATGACGATCCCCTCCAGTCCAGTAGAGGTCTCTCTTTTGTCACGCCCTGCTCAAAGGCGATGACACCTTTCATTCAGGGCTTGGTTTCATAGCTGCTGAGTTTTACTAACTCTGTTACTGATTTTGCCTAATTGACCATGATAGGGCTGCTGTTGAAAAGCACACAGGTCATCAGCAGTTTGCTGTTCTAACAACATTAACAATTCATACATTAATGTTTGCATGTATTTATTTAATTAACACCCCGTTATTTTTGTTCATGTAAGTATATTCTTGTGTGTACCTCATTTGTTCGTTTGTTGTATACTTTTCATTTACTCAAAGTTTCTTGGGGAAACAAAGAGAATGTGAGGAGAAGAAACAGAACTGTGTAAACAGACTTCACCCACTTCAAAATAAGAGCGTGAACATGTGTCTTAACCAAAACTCCAACACAGATGTCAAACTTTTCTCAACTGAAAGTTTACAAAACACACATGTACATTAGCACTTTAGAATTTGTCTGGGAAAATTAATTAAAGGAAAACTAAGAGTGCTAAAATTTAGAAAAACACAAAAGGTTAAAAAGTATTTACACGTTAGAGGATTAGTGGAAGTGTGCCCACCAGTGCCCATTACTGTCCAACATGGTGCAAACGTCAGGAGGTCAAGTTGGTGAGATTGATGTGACTTAAACAGAGATGGCCATTGAAAAAGTTTTTTTTTTTTAACACATCTGCACAAATACAAACAATTTGTATTTCTTCTATTTCTAATTTAGACGATTCCAAAAGTTTGTGTTTTTCTTTATTGTAAACTTTGTTGTGACTTCCTTAGTGAAGTATTTGAGTTTTCTCTCCCCTTCTTGATGTGTCATGAGTTTTTATTCTCTAAGCATCTTTATTTTTATTCTAGAAATCACTCATCTCAGCCACAAGTGAGGAGTTTAAAATAACAGCCAGGTTCTGCTCTGCAGGTGACGACACTTGTGGTTTACAGTGTGCCTTAAATTAGCCTCCACATGGACCAACAGAGGGAGGAAAAAGATGGTTTATGTTCTGTGATTCTCAGCTTGACCACTTCTGTCTTGTCCGTGAAACGGATGAGAAAGTATCTGAATGGTATTTTCAGGGCTTTTTAAATAGACACTCGTATTGCTGTGGTCATCACATTCTGCTAAATGCGTCTTGTGTTGATCTGGAAAAATCATTTGAGTCACTCTTGCTTGCTGGTAATGTACCTTGCATTGCAAATAACAGAACGATGAGCGTGAGGAATGGTGCAGATCAGCTATGGTACATTCACACTTTCCTTCGGGAAGAACCATCAGCAGCCAGATTTCAGATGCATCATTAGCGCCAAAGCGACACATTAATGCGCTGTGTAATTATTCTGTTTTCTAGCAGACTCAAATCATAAAATCAGACTAACACAACATTTTGGTGGAAATATATCAGTGTAAAACAAAACCCAAAGAAAAATCTACATTTCTTCACTGGCGAAACAAAATGTTTGGTCTGCAGGCGCGGACACATGGGGCGTGCTGAAAAGTTGACTGAGCCTGCTGGAGACAAAGCATGTAAACAGTGAGACAAGGCCTCGCACTCCCAGAGAAAGGCTGTTGTTCCATCTCAGACAGGTTCTTGGCTCGCTCCATGGCAATGACTGATTGGATTTTCTTTCTGGCGCGGTTTTGCAGAGAAGCAGAACAATGTTGGGTGCTGCCAATTTGTCCCGGTATTCCATTACGCTACAACAGTGCTGGGATCAGATGTAAATACGAGCTGAGTCACTTGCCAAACAAATATTGCTGTTTTCTTGTACAAACTCAGTTGTGATGGATGGAAATCAGGGTTCAGGTCTTACACGTGAAACTTGCAGACAGAAGTCCGCCACCTTCATCACATTATTTCCTTTACTAAATTATCTGTTTCTGCAAAGAGCAGAGTTTTTCCTGGTAATTTATTCATTTATTACAGGCAGAGGCCATACAACAACTCAATATTTAATTATTGCAATGACCTTCTGAGACTTTTCTTCCTGTTCTCTTGTTTCTGTCATGATTCCCTGATTGCTCCTCTGGTGGTGGAAAAATCCACTGAGAAGTAATGGAAAGTCTAGATGTGGTTCATTCATGGAAACATTTTCCATTTATTCCACATCAACAGATGCTGGAAAGTCTAAATTTCAGCTTTTCTCATGTTAGGTTGACTCGGTTTCGTGTTCCAGTCACTTTGTGTTTTATTGGGATTACATGTGACAGACCAACACAAACTTGTATGTAATTACCAAACAATAATAAATCTGGGAAGTGTGGCAGGGTGAACCTCCACCTCAGTCTTCTTTGGGTCTTCTGCACCCTAACAGGTTTTCTCTGAGCATTGTCCTGGATTTATCCCGGTCCCTATGTGGATGTCTTAGGATATAATCCATCATCTCTCCATGTCCAGATGATGGATTGAACTGAGCTCTGGGAGACATTCAACGCTTCAAAGCCAGCTGTTGAAAATGTCACTGCGGTGTTCTACTTTGGATGCTTTGTCACATAAAATCACAATGAAATACTTTGACTGGTAAAATTTTAAAGCGCTGTATATTTCACCACAGTTTACATCCAATTTCAGCAGCTGTGTCTCTCAAGCTGCATACATTATTAAAGGTCTATTTGATGTTTTTTCTTGTTTTTCTTAAATTGTCTCACAAATGAAACCATAGATTAGGTTGCTTTGATCATACATTACTGGTTGGTTTGAAGACAAGCCACGGAAGAGGAAGAAAACTTTAAAACAGGGGTGGGCAATCCTGGTCCTGAAGGGCCGGTGTCCTGCAACTCTTAGATGTCTCCCTGGTCCAACACACTTGAATCCAACAGCTGAATCACCTCCTAAGTGCAGGCAGGTTCTCCAGAGTCCTGCTAATGACCTCA